>OZ018312.1:23578-71247 GCA_963969455.1 Arge pagana | reverse complement strand
GAGATTCGTAAGAAATCGATACCACGCGAATTCGCCGCCTACCTACCGCTTTCCTACGGACGAGTCGTCCGCGGGTCACGGGGAAATCTCGCCTATATTTTTACGGTCATCTCTGATTGCCACCCCGCTTCGACCCAGCCTCCCCCTCGCCAGTCGCGTCGCGTTTTCTCGTTCGTTTCACAAACCCCGTCCATTGATTTCGCTCAGTTTTACCTTCGTTACCGTTCACCTCGTTAGTTTTCATTTCGTCCTGCGAATATCCCGCTTCGAAAGTGAGCTCCGCACGAGCCTTGAATAATATCCGCCTAAACGGCCCCGAAGACGAGACGAGGGAGCGGGGCAACGGGGGGGGGGGGGGGGGGGGGGGGGGGGGGTGAGAGTACGAGTTGACCGTCATCTCGCGAATTCCCTGCGCGGGGACTCCGGTCGAGACGCACGCGAAGTCTTACCGTGACCACCGCGAGCCCTCGGAAGATTCAAAGCTCGCTTCCTCCCGGCATCGAACGCGCTCGAACCGCGAAACGTCCCAGTTATCCCTGCCTGCTACTACTACCTACTTGTTGCCGCTCGCATTCGATCCGACTCGACCAGACGTCCCGACTATCCGTCACCTTTGCTGCTCGTCGATGCTTACTACGTCGGAGCGATTCACCGCACGCGTCTACCACCAACGCGCTCGACGCTCGCGAGACGCCGCCGTTGCTCGTGAGAATGGGGTAAGTACGCGTACGGTGTACGCGCCGGGATAGACCCGAGTATGCTCCGCCGGGGGTTTCGGGGATTACGCGTACCTGGCACTTTTGCCGTTTTACTCGCGTTCGGGATAGAAACGTTGGTGCGTAAATTTTTGAAAAACTGCGAACCGCGAATCGCGAGCTGCCGATTGCGTTACGCGAGCTACGCGGATCACGTTCTTAAGGGTAAGAGAAGAATGTCGTCGTCCGATTGTTACGCGTATGGGCCAGGTACGCGTCGAAGATTTGCGAAGGCTCGTTCGGAGATCCAACCGTTGACGTAGGAACCGGGCCGTTGGAACGTAGATCCTATCGAGCAGGTCAGGTCAGGTCACGGGATAAGGAACGAAGGTCCCCGCGGTACGGTCACGGTAATGAGACTCGTTCGTCAGCGCGGCGCGCCGTCACCCCCGTAACTCTCCTATAGTCGACGAACACCCGTAACTCGAGCTTCCACCGGGGGGGGGGGGGGGGGGGGGGGGGTCGTGCGTGGAACTTTCGTTTCCCTCGCGACGAATCGTCGATCCTCGGAAGACCTTCGTACGGGACCCGTTCTCGTTGACGATTCGCGTCTCGCGATAACGCGTAAGCAAATATTCGCGACGAGACGACGACGACGACGACGACGACGACGACGACGACGACGAGAGTCGCGAGAAATCGGCAGAAATTCATTATTATTATCGGACGTTGGATTATCGGTGACGGGGTACCGTTGGATAATCGCGACGACGACGTAGGCATCGTTAGCGTTAACGGCAACGATAACGGAGAAAAACAAATTGTCACCGCTACGACCCGTTGACGTTTGATAAACAGGACGATGATCATGATGATATCGACCGGTGATGGAATCGCGAGGAGAAACCGAGGCTGGAAGCTGGATGCACGTTTATTCGGACGATTGGGTAACATTGTTGTTGCTGTGGTTGATATTTCCGTGGTTGTTGTCGTCGTCGTTGTTGTTGTTGTTGTTAATGTTGTTGTTGTTGTTGTTGTTGTTGTTGTTGTTGTTGTTGTTGTTGTGGTAGTTGCTCGCGCCGTCGTCCATTTCGAAAGGCGCGAGTAAACGTCGCATGGTACGAGGAACGAACGGAAAGGGTTATGGGATATGCGAATCGAACCAGATTTTTGCTGCCGAGATGCTCCTCGGTGCCGAACTGTCTGTCGGAGATTATTAACGTTTCCGTGCATCCGATGCGCGACGTACGGGGAAAGCCGGAAGAGAATTAACGATGAATCGTACGTACATCGCTCGCTGCTTATCTCACGAAAGCAACGAAAACTGTTTCAACGAAGCCTGTCGCGTGCAATCGACCAAGTTATCTTGATTCCGTGCGAGCCGCGTTCTAGGATTCCGCGTCCGCTGTCTTGGTTATTCGCGCGGAGAAAAAGAAGAATAAAGAGTGAAAGAGAGAGGAAGAAAGAGAGGCAGAGAGAGAGAGAGAGAGAGAGAGAGAGAGAGAGAGAGAGAGAGAGAGAGAGAGAGAGAGAGAGAGAGAGAGAGAGAGAGAGAGAGAGAGAGAGAGAGAGAGAGAGAGAGAGAGAGAGAGAGAGAGAGAGAGAGAGAGAGAGAGAGAGAGAGAGAGAGAGAGAGAGTGGATTCAGAGTGGATTATTCGTAACCGGTGGGACGTTTAGGTCGACCGCAATTTGATTATTCATTGCCAAAAGCATCGTTGCATATTCATTGTTCCAGCATAGCCACGGTTACAGTGGTTTACAGCGGCTATAGGGTAAGCATTGGACGCGTACCTACGTTCTCCGAATATGCAGACCAATTTGACAAGGTTCTGAAACAAAACAACGTTAATTTCGCGGGTTGAACAATCGTCGCTATCAGGGGAAACGTCGAACTACCAGCTGAACCGTGTACACGCATAGAAACGCGCCACGGATACCCTCGTCGCCATTTTATTCGAGTTTCCATCAGAACCTATCGTTCACCGAGATTTTCTTTAAATATTCTCCGCATTGCGCCCCGAAAACTCGGAAAGTCGAGTTCAAAGAAAATGTCGTCACGGTTCCTCGGATCGAGTATCCGCGGGGACGACCATTTTTTTCCCGGGAATCGGACAGGTAACTCACCAATTGCCGTGTACGCGGAGAGGAACGACAACGGTGAACGCAGCTCGAGAACGAAGTCTAGATAAACGTGGGAAACGTGTCGTCGAGAGGGAGTCGTGGCGAAGGGACCCGCGCACCGTTCGTTATCGAGAAACGATGCTGCTTCGTTTCGGATGGAGAATTGGAAAGAGAAAAAAGGGGATACAAAAGATGTCGCTGGGAGCGATGCGCGGCGCTCCGGCGTTGGATACAAGAGCGCGCGGCCTTTGCAAATTCCCGTACGTCTCGGGAAATGGAAAAAGCTCGAGGTTCAAATCGTGGTAACAAAGAGAGACGCGAAACGCGAAGAGGGCTTTAATCACAGGCTGCTCTTATCGAGGGGAATAAAGGAATAACGAGGTCGGGTAACGACGAGCGAAAGGGGATGCTAGAAGGATCGATGAAAAATCCCGTCACGTCGACGAATCCCCGTCGCTTCGAGCGCGAAAGACGGAACGCCCCGAACGAAGGAGAAAACGAACGAGATAAATCTAAGGGCGCGAGGGGGACAAGAAATACGGGTGACCGCGAAACTTGGAGCATTCTCGCGTCTGCCCTTCTCGCGTGTCGATTCCCCGAGACGCACGGCGGCATTCCCGTCCGAGTCTCGCTTCCTTTCACCTCTGCCGGTCGGTATTTCGTACGCAACGCTCGCAGGGTGAAACTGGTACCGACGGACCCCGCTCGTTTCAGTTGGCGGCGAACGGGGATACGGATACGTAGGTATACCGATCGCGAGAGAAAAGTGGCGTAACCGCTGTACTTTTGAGCACAACCTCTCGCCCATTTTCGCGCAACAGCGGTAGTCCCTCGCTCAGGGACAGCTGTTGTCCCCTTGCGGTGCAGCCGCAGAGCCAAAACCGCTAGAGAGCCTATAACGAGAGAGGAGAAACCGCGCGCGTGTTTCCGGTCTGGCGGCCATATGCAATAGTAAAACGGAAGTTGTAGCGAAAGTAGCCTTTTCAAACTTCCGAATGAGAAAAAATAGTTTGCAATGGAGCGCTAAGCAGTCTGTATTACGTGAACAATTTTCTTCCCTCCTGGTCTTAAGCCCTAAACCGAGCGGTACGAGGAGAGCACTTTGATAATATCTCGCGAATTAACACCACTGCAGTCTTTCGATAGAATAGGTGCTCTCGTTTCGATCTTAATAATGTGCTTCGTGCACGCTGATTCTCTACGAATGGCTGGGGTATCCGAATCGGACTCTCCAATGTTGTTACTCGCGTTGCTCTGACTTTGTTTATTTGTCAACCTATGGTACATGTACGAAGCTAAAAGAACCAATCAGAAAAGTACGCTATCGCGTACGGCGGCACCAATCAGCAATCGATCCCCAAGTTTTTCCTCTCTGGATATAGGCTCTCTAAAAACCGCGCGGCAGCAGCGCCAACAAACGCGGTGCTACCGTTGAACGCGGGAACGCGATCCACAGTTTTCGCGTACGGTCAGCGGCTGTATCAAGCGGAAGGGACAGTGGCCGACCCTCGAGGTACGACTGTTGCACGGATATGGCTCGAATGCCGATCAAGAGCCCGGGGTCGCTGTTTTACTACCTACGAGATAGGCGCCTACGCCTTTCGTCTCTCGGTGTAGGTACCTCGATCACGCGGTACGCTGACGCGAGCGAGGAGGCGGCGGAGATGCGATCGCGAGATAAAAGGCGACGAAAATCGAGGGTGGACGAAACATCGATGCGATCGAGCGGAACCGCGAAATTTTTGCGTGACAACGCGGTGACATCGAAGATAGTACATCGGAAAGTTGCGAGAATCTCCGGAAACGCGGGTAGGTGCGACGGATATTCGAATTTTTCGAGAATAACGTACGTACGATAGTTGGGCACTCGTTAGCCAACTCTCGAGTCCGGAACGGTCGCGTGCCTGGAATATCGTCGCGAGTTTTTCACCTCGCGAGGGACTGGCTGCCGGTTACGTCGAGAAAAATTGCCCCTCGTTCGCCTCGAGGGACTCGGTCGTCCGTGGAAGTTGCCCCGAGCCGTTATCCTCGGCAAAATCGTCGACTCGAGCCGGGTGAAAAATGAGTATCGTTGGCTGGAAAAATGATCCGCCGATAAATCGCGGATAATGTCCGATAAGCGCGAACGATGCGTCGTGGAGGGTAAAAAAAGGAAAACGACGGACGCGAAACGAAAGCTCTCCGTGCCGATATTTTCGGTCGAAGTGGAATCAACGATCTTTTACCGATCGGCGACGACCGAGACACGTTTGCTGGAACTACGACGACGATGCAACGAACGACGGACAACACGGACGAATAATTTCGTCACTTCGGGATGCGAATCGTTGCATCGTCGATCGTCGGCCAACGCGGCGATACGCGGGTACGGGAACGGGAACGGGAACGGGAACGGGAACGGGAACGGGAACGTACGGAGTCGCGAAGGGATAGAAAGACGATTCCTCGTACGACGAAAAGGTGCGGCTCCGCATCTGGTACTAGCCGCGTTCGTCGCGTCGGCTGAATTCAGGTCAGTAGCGGCGGGGCTGCTCCGCCACACTCGTGGCACGTCCATGCGGCCTTCCAATTAAATTTCACCCTGTAGGTAAATTGAGTTTGCCCGAGGAACGCGGGGGGACCGCGGGGACAAGGGTCGACACCGTTCGCGGGCGACGATGCGCCCGAACGCGGTGTTCCCTCTAGCCCGGATATACCTACGCGTTATCTCTGGACCGCGAACGTATCGCGTTCGTAGGTCGGAGGCCTCGTCCCTGCGTATACACCTCTAGGTATACCCGTATCGCGAGAGATCGCGACCTGCGGCGTTCGTTTCAAACCCTACGCATGCCATTGTACGCCAGTTAGGTACCGTAGTTCATCCGCGCGAGCCTTCGAACGGTGAGCTGATTCGAAACACCGCGGCGTTCGACAGAAGCATTCGATTTACGGAGGAGGGAAAGGAGGAGGACGAGGAGGAGGAGGAGGAGGAGGAGGAGGAGGAGGAGGAAAGAAAATCATCATCGATCGGGAGATGCGCGAACCGGTGCGGCGGCACGTCGGCTTTCCGACGGCGAGTTGAAAACTGACCCTACGGGTACGGATTCGCGTGCTCGTACCGATAGACCTCGCGCTTTGGGGAAATAAACGCGGAAGAGAAAATAAACCGAGGAAGAAACGAACGAGCTAACGAACGGGGCGGAGGAGCGGAGGCAAGACGCGTAACTGCCACCCGTAGGCCAATTGTAACCTCGATCTAATAACTTTCCCGGCTCGACTACAACAGCTTCGCGAGACGGCAGCGACGAAGACGAGGGGAGTACGGGGAGCGGAGATAAAAGGTGATCGTAATGTCTCACCGCTCGACCGCGAATGATCGCAAAGACCCTACCGGCATACGTCGCTGTTTTTGAAACGAAACGAATTTTGAAATTTTCGTAATTTCGATTGTGTACGTATTCTTTTCCGATTCCCCTATCACCCGCGAACGTATCTTCTTTCCATCGCTTTCGAGCCTCAGTGCCAACCGCGTTACACCGAGAGTCGCGCTCGAGTCCTCGGCCGATCGCGCGGCGTCGAGACGCGTCCAGCGAATTCTTCCGCCTAGGTTATCATCCGTGGCGTGTCGAACGAGGCGAAACAGCGGATTGATCGTACCAACGGATTCGGTCTGCCGATTACGATCGACCCCTCGAAACGACGAGTATCAAACGACGAATTTCCATTCGAAAACTAATGGAAATTACGCTGCACGGTCGGTCGCGTTTACCTCGGTGGGATTATCGCGACCGGTAGCGACGTCGAGTCGGAGTCAAATTTCGCGTATCGATCGAGAGACGCGTGACCCAAACGCGAGACCGCGTTTCTCGATATCACCAGGACCGTCCGTCAACCGGACGCCGTACCGCAGGAGCGATCGCTCCGCGACCGGTGGATCTCCGAATCGAGCGCTAACGAAAGCGCTACGAAACTCTCGTTACGATGCTATCGTTGGACAAAAAACGAGAGGCGCTTTCGAACGAACCGAGGAGTCGGTGTTGGAGCATCCAATTTGCGAGACGCGATGCGTTGCCCCCGTGCACGCGCGAGTACGACGAGATAGGCGACCGGCGGCGTTACGTAGCAGCAGCAGCAGCAGCAGCAGCAGCAGCAGCAGCAGCAGCACACCTATAGGTATATACCTACCCCACCTCGCCGACGACGAGACGAGCCGCCAACGTTCCGCGAGGGTTGCGACGAGCCCGGAAATCGCAGAAGGAACGAGTCGGAGCAGCTTGCCAGATTCTACGACGTTTGCCGATCGGCTCGGGACAGATGTCGTTGCAGGTTGAAACGAGGGTAGACGGGAGAACAACGGTGCGGGGAGGCATCGACGGGTTCATCCGCGAGTCGGGTGGCATTTTTATTTCCCCGGTGAAAATGACGGATATATACGTATGCCGCGTCGGGTTGCGCTCGTCGTTTCGCGAGTCGTCCCGGGGTCGACCCGATTCGGAAAGCCGAGGGGGTGGTGCGGGGAGAGCGTTGTCGCGCGTAAAACTCGCGAGGCGAAATTATCGACGCGTTCCTTGCTCCGAGCCCCGGTGGCGTTCGTCTTCGATCGCCGCGCATATTCGTATACGAATCGCGGAGTCAAGGTCGCCGAGGGTTCAAGGTTGGCCAATGGATATTCGCGGGTACCAGCAGCTCCGGCCGTCGCTCGCGATGCGGCCGTCAGATGCCGCGCCGTGTACGCGCGACCGTGCCGGCAGGGCGCGGGAGAGCTCCGTTCCCGACCGATGCTACGCGCCTCCCCCCGTGCCGCTCGTACGACCACCACGCGACGAGTCGACGGCGGATGTTACAGCCGTGTCCCGAGAACTGCTGCTGCTGCTGCTGCTGCTGCTGCTGCTGCTGCTGCTGCTGCTGCTGCTGCTGCTGCTGCTGCTGCTGCTGCTGCTGCTGCTGCTGCTGCTGCTGCTGCTGCTGCTGCTGCTGCTGCTGCTGCTGCTGCTGCTGCTGCTGCTGCTGCTGCTGCTGCTGCTGCTGCTGCTACTGCTGCTGCTACCGAACCAAAGAAACCAACGATCCGACGTTGATCGACGCCGAGCACGATGACGAGGAACGACGATGATCTCGTCGAAACGCGGACCGCGGCAGCGCTCCTCGTAGTCCATCGGTCGCTGCTCGCGTATCCGCGTCCGCGGAGGTCTGCGTCGATTCGCGCGAGCCAACAAACGCGAACCCGGATCGGTAGGCCTACGATCGTCGCGGGCGTGACGATGCTACGCCGAGATAATACGATACCTCGGCGATCGTCTCCGAGGAACGCGGGAACGTCCAAACGAGGATTGACCAAACAGAGCTACGACGTGGCTATCGTGCGTCGCCTGAGCGTGTTGACTTTATTCGTTCGCTTATTCGTCGAATTCGTACGAGATCTCGTATTCGAGGCTGCGAATCGCCGCCTCTTACGGACGCAAACGTTTCGTCTTCGTGCAAATGATATATGTGATTAAAAGCGCGGCGCTTTCGCGCGCGTTACGTGGCCGGTCCTTCGATTTTTTCCCTCCTCGTCCTCCTCCTGCTCCTCCTCGACCCCCTCGTTGTCGCTCACATCCCGCAAACGAAATCGACGCTCGAGATGTCGTCGTCGGTGGCGGGGCGAACGGCGACCGTCACCGAATTGTCGTAAAATCCACTCGAGACGAGCCGCACCGACGTCACTCCGCAACCCACGACCTTCTCCGTATCCTCTGAAATGCGAAAACGTACGAGCCTTTGATATTTCACCGCCCGCGTCTTCCACCGGAGCAGACGCGTAATCGCTCGCGTCGTCGTTTACGACGAGCGGAGCGACTGACGACGGCGAGAATCTTCTTACCCGGCTTCGAAGTAAACCCGCAAATCGTCTCCAAGATCGACAGCTCGCTCGAGTCGAGCCCCTCGCTGCCGCCGATTTCGACGAAGTCACCGAGCCCCCGTTTCTCGCACTGCGAACAAACGTTACGCGCGCGTGCTTATGTACATATATGGTATAATACCTACGCCGCTGTTATCGGGCTCGCGCGCGCGCGCGCGCGTAAGGGGTACACGCGCATCGATGGGTATACGAAGAGGTATACGGGTCCGTACGTACGCGGGGACGCGTACGGGTACGTTACATGCTACGTATATATATGATAGAGAGAGAATTTACGCGAACGAACCTCGCGCACCGTGCCAGTTTCGACGGCGTGACCGATGCCAAACGAATCGCCCGTGCCTACGTCCAGAGTGATCGTTCTTACGACGGCCGGATACATCGCGCTCAGGGTACAGTTGACGCTTCGTCCGTAGTTGCGGAGCGTGAACAGGTCCGAGGTGCTGTCTACGAGTACGTTGCAGGCTGAAAAAAGTCGAACTCAATACCGGTACGCGAGATCGGGAGATCGGGAGATCCGGAGGGAAAGGAAACGAGATTAACGAGCCGTGCGCCCGGTGGGACGATGGGCTCGATGGCAGGCATACGTGCCGGATCAACGAAACGCTACTACCTTTCGGCAAGAGCGGGCGAAAGACACCCGAACGTCGAGGGATACGTTAAGCGATACACGGTGAACGATGCGGTCACTTACGGGTCGGATTTTTCGGGTAACGGGCGAAAACCGTGAATCCGCGGCCTCGCTGCGGAATCCTGTACTGTATCAGGGCTGCGTTCTGCGCGCTGAGGAAAACTCGCTTCACGCGGCTGCCACAAAATTCTACGGATCGTTGCTCCAGGGGTAGGGGATGATCAGCGGCGCTCGGGAATACCTGGCCGTTCAACTCCCAGCCGTCGACGAACTGCGAACGTTTCGAGAGGAGCGCGCGTTTTTGAACGAGTATTGGTTGCTGTCCCGCCGTGTCTCGTTTAACGATGAATAATATTGATTCGAGCCCGAACTCGCTTGTTCGCGTCGAAAAACAGAATTATCGAACAACACCAACGATTGCGTCGAATCAACGCGCTAAAATGTTAAATAATCCGCGCGAAATAGTTCGAGCTTCGCACAGCGATGGAACAAAATGTACCTAAACGAACGACGGTTTCTTCTCGTCGTCGTTCTTCCGTCGCGAGAACTATTATTATACACGTACGCTATACGCACCGAAACGAGGTTATCGCCATCGCAGGGCACGTCGAAATGGGTGAAACGGAGCTCGACCACGCGATCCGGATCGGTAAGAAAGAAGATGCCGCAGACCATCCGATCCACCGACGTTGCCTTGAACGCGAAGCGTCCCGGCTCCGAAGTCACGTGCATGCAGTCTGGAAATTTAACGAGGATTTTCTCGAACAACAACTTAGGCAGGAGGGGGGGGGGGGCAAGTACAACCGACGACGGCGATCGTCGCCGCGTCGATAAGAGGAAAAGAACGGATCGTAAATAAATTCGCGTCGATGAACCTACGTACGTCACGTCGCGAATCGCACCTGCCGTTGCTGCCGTTGCTGCTGCTACTGCCGATAGCTCGCGGGCTCGCGTGCCGGGTTCCGCGTACGCCGCGCGAATTAAATTGTCGTCGTACGAGTTCGAGAACTTCGACAGCCGAGCGTCGCGATTCAACGCGAACGCGGGCGTTCGTACGCGAGTACGGGTACGTACCGGTGTAGCCGACGTAGGGGATTCGTATACGGTACGCGGCCAAGAGTTTCGCGTCGACGCGAATCGTCGAGAACGAGCGAGAGTAACTCGAGCGAGCGAACGAGGTGGTCAGGTAGGCGAGTAGGTACGACCGTGCCGACGCGACCGCGTTGAAAGTACCGAGAGATCCAAAGATTCGTTTACTGACCTGAAACGTAGCGAGGCGTTGTCCGAGGTTCCCGCGGACCGCGGCGAACCTCCAACGAGAATGACGGCTCGTCGGCCCGTTCCGAGGAGAATTCCCGCTCGATCGTCACCTGTAAAGTGAAAACGTACCAACGACCGAATGATCATCGATTCGTTCGCGAAACGTGGTACCACCTAGCTGGGTAGCCGTGGCGAACCTCCGACGCTCGCCGCGTTCCAACCATCGTTTTCGTACGTTCGATTACGTCCCGAGAAGCGCGAGTGCGCGGGGAGGACAAAGCCGTACACCGGACGAGGGCGTCAAGCTGTGCCAACATCGACGGCTCTACTTCGAAAACGCGATGCCGCGCGTTCGGGCGCCACCGTTTACGGGACAACGGGGAATTTCGACTCGTCGATGCGGGTCCGACTCGATTGCGTTGGCGCCACCGCCGCCACCGCCACCGCCGCCGCCGCCGTTCAATCGAACGGTTTCGCTTTGCGGGATCGACGGAGCCCGACCGCGTCGCGTTCGAGGAGAGCGATCGACTCGCCGAACCGGAGGCTGACGGAGGATGCATCCGAGACCGTCACGGAAGAGTGTTTCTTCGCGATTCCGGTCGATAGTTCGAGCGCGAACGTTCCGGGAATGTTCGTCGTTCGTCTTTTTCTCTCGTCGCGCGATTTTCAACCCGATGTTTTTTGGGTTTTTTTTTTGGTTGTTGTCGCGTTTTTTCTCTCGACCCCGCCGCGAGATCGTCGCGGCGTTACCCGCGTAACTGCGAACGTACCTTGTTGATCGGCCGTTGATTGCCTACCCGTTGTTGGGTATCGGCGAAGTGGTGGTCGGCGGGTGCGGATTCCACGACGACGACGACGACGCTCGATGCGAGGAGTACGACGGCAACGACGACGGAGAGGATCCTCGCGAAGCAACTCGCGCCCATCCCTACTTCCTACTTCCCGTATCACCGACGTCGAATAACCCGGTCGAATGGGCCAAGTCCGGACAACAATTTTCCAGACTGCGTGCGCGAGCGCGTTATTCGGTGAGGAGTAAGCGTGTCCCGTCGCTTTCTTCCTCGACGTCGCGACTGACACGAGTTTTTACTTCCCCGTGTATTTTTCGATCTATAGACGTATAGGCATACGTATGATCTCAGGTATACGGAAACGTGTGCGCGCGAGTGCGCGTACGCGTGTATATATATAAATATATATATATATATATATATATATATATATATATATATTTATGTAGGCGGGCGCGCGCGTGCGTGTTTGTGTATGCGTGAGTGCGTGCGTGCGTGCGTGCGTGCGCGCGGGCGTATATATATAAATGTATATCGTCCCGGGTCGACGAGGCGAAGGAATCGTCTGCGATCTCCTCGCGCTCGGCGATCCCTCTTTATATATATTTTTACGCGGTGGCGTTCGCGTCGCGTCCACGCTTACCAACGAGAACCCGGTATTTGTATCGCGTACGACTAGCGTCGCGTCGGCGTCGGACCGGCCGCCCGGATACGCGCGGGGGTGCGCGCTTCAATTCGAACCGCGCTCGAGGGATGGAGGAATTCCGGATCTCGATTGTTTGACGAGCACGAGGCGGAACCTAATCGGCCGTTGTCGTTGTAATCAATGCCGCGCGATTATCGTCGCGTATCCCGCTGGGATGCCGGCGTTCTCCTCATCTCGGAGCGTTCCTTTCCCCGGGCTAAATTGACCATATTCGTTTTATTGTTTTACGACGCCTTTGTGAACCGTGCGGGATCATCGACGCCGGATCATATTAAAAATCGACCGGGTTTTACAATTTTGTTCCGCAAGCCCGTTCGATTCCCCACCCCCCCCCCCCCCCCGCCCTTCCGTTTCCCGATCTCGCCCTTATCGCGTCGACGCCGATCTCCCCGACCGACAACCGCCGCGTCCCGTATATCGTAACGTGAAAAGCGTCGACCAAGGAATCCGCTTCCTCCAGCGGAAAACGGCAACGTACGTACCCGCTTCGGATCACCACGACGAGGAATTTGTAAGCTTTGCCTTGGCGCGGTCGTAATCCAAAAACCATGGTTGATCCCGTTCGGAGACATCACCACGAGAGAGTCACGACGAGATAACTCGTCCTCGCGCGTACGGTAACCGACTCCGTTCGGTCGAGTTATCTCGGGGTTGCGCGCGGGAGGGTTAGGAATCGCGAACGTATCGCGCGTCGTCGGGTATACGTATTAAATACCGGAATTCGAGACTGCACGGCTTTTGTTCCTTTCTTGGATCTCTCCGCGTTTACTTTCGTCGACCGAGGAAGACGAACCGACGGTTTTACCCGAGATTACAGGCGCGCCGTCGATTTTCCCCGACGCGTGGCCGGTGGTCTAGAAACTCCCCGTCCCCCGCTTATCAGCTGCTACCAACCCAATTCAACCCAACCAACGCGCAACGCGCGTGAATCTTTTTTCGCTTGCATATAGGGAAATCATTCGTTGGAGTTATACGCGAAGAATAGTTTCGGTCACTGCCGCTCTCCGATCTTCCGTTCACCGGATAAGAGAGGAGTCGCGTCGCGAACGTCCGGGGATGTCCCTGAAATTTTGAGAGGAGACGCGTCATGGTGTCAAAAGCTAATCCCGGAGCTACCCTAAATGGAGAGGAGACGGTAAACACTCGCCATCTTTCTCGCCGCTATCTCGGATCTCGCGTAGGCGCTAATTCCTCTTTTACTATCTCCTAATTGCACGATTATTTGTTCATCTCGATTATAAATTTAATTGCCCGATGATATCACGCGGCAACGACGGAGAGCGTGTAACTCTACCTACCACGGTCGATCGGTCGTGTTTTCGCGTTACACGTTTTACGACCCTTTCATAAAGATTCTTGCCGACAATTTTGTTTGCGTTGAGTAGTGGTTTTCGTGTTTTCGCGCGCGCGCGCGCGCGATGATCCCGCGCGAAGATTTACAACGATCGAAGCCGTCGCGGATCGGCATCGAGCGGATGGATCATTTTTTAGAATCGTCGAAACGTTTGCGAGACTTTGCCCGAGATACGTACTCGGTCGCGAACCCTCCGTTCGATTTTCCCGCGGCATTCGAAGGGCTGACGAGAGATCGAGAGGAGGCATACTTCTCGAAAACGATTTCAACGGCGAGAATGCGGTGGTGGATGGAAGCCGCGAGTAAAGGAAACCCCCAGGTACGATCGTTGAACGGTACGAGTATCAATTATCTGCGTATCGTTTCTTCGGTATCCTCCATCGAGGAGGATTCACCCGAACTCTCGGGACGATACGAGCGCAGGGCAATGTACACGATTGAATTGTACAACGCGACGTCGCGAAAGAAAGGAAAATACGTCCGGGTAAAATGAATCGAGGGCGAGAAATGCAATTCGACACAGTTTTCCCCGATGGAGCCGGTTTTGGAGTTGAATTGGGATGAAAATTGAATGAAAATGGTAGGTAGTCGCGATGTCGCGTCATAAGCCTTGTTTTCTTTTTTCATTTTTTCTTTTCTCATATCAATTCCATACAACCGCGTTCGCGGGCCCCGTTTGCTCCCGCGGACCGCTATGCTCCTCTCGCGATCCACGATCGAGTCACGGGCACCTGTACGCGATCGATGCGCGTTGATTCGCGTGATCGTCGGGAGGATCGTCGGGTATCTCGCGCGACGCGTCGTACGACCGGTATCAGCCGTTCCGGACGCTTCGCTCGTGCCAACCCTCCGGGCCTGGCGAATGATACAATCCGTAATTAACGCCGCTCGTAGCAATTTTTCTGAGGCCTTGTATACTCGATAGTATCAAAGCCATTTTTGCCAGAATCAGAGCCTTGCCGCTGAGGACCGCCAGAAACTGGAACCCCATCGGGATCAGGATCGTTCCCATGAATATAAATCCCATCATCATTATTGGAAATATGCCCTTGCGTTTGCCGTGGCGCCGCCTCGCTGAAAATAAAAACCATTACGATCGAAGTTTCGACGTTTTCGACGTTTTCGACGTTTCACCGTTTGCCCTGCCCGTCTCTCGTCGCCCGGTAATCGCGCATTCGCGTGGGTACGCGCGTATACGTACGCGCGTACGCGGGCGTTGGGTTGCTTCTCCCCTACTCGTTCGTATTTCTCGAACAATAAAACAATAAATTTTTAGCACCTTGGACCAGCTTCGCGTCGGAACCTGCGAGGTCGTTGTCGCTCGAGAACCGCGCGGGTTGCGAGGCGCGATCCAAATCGATTCTCAACACGTGGGTCCGAAAGAACCGCGTCAGTTTGCTCGCAAAGCGGTGCTGCCAGCCGTCGTGAACGTCTTCGCGATCGTTGCTGCGGTTGCCGCCGGCGTCTTCGTCCGTGGTCCGATTATTTCTGACAAAGAACAGACGAAGTTATCAACGCGATCGCACCGCGACGAGCGAACGTTGAAGAGGAGGGATAAAGGGACGAACGGAGCAACGGATAAATAACGCGGAACGAACGAGAGCGAGACGAGGGAACCCACCTCGCATCATCTCGCGAAGCGATCACCCCGGTTGCCCGGGGCACGGGGGTCGAGAACTCGTACGATATTTTCTCTCAATCTCACCGAGCGTTATATAAGAGTCGAGAGTTCCCGCCACCCTCTTCGTTCCCCGCCCCGTCGACCGAGAATCGAGAATAATCGCGAATCATCGGTCTGATTCCGGTCCGTTACCCCCCCCCCCCCCCCCCCCCCCCGTTCGTACGTTCAATTTTCGCGCGAGATAAGTCGGGGGATATTTCACCTCGGATATTCAGCGACGTTGTTGGCGCCCGTAGGCCGATCGTCGTACCGCACCAGCTCGAAACCGTCAACGATTGGTATTACGTCGTCCATTAGAAGCGCGTCGAGTGCAACGATCGCGCGACGCTGCAGGCAATCGCGGAGTCCCGGGAGGTAGCGGTGCTCCTCGCCGCCGGACGCCGCCGGCGGGCAATCTTGCAGGAACGAGCGAACCCCGCGAATCCATCGGGATATTTCCTCCTCTCCGGTAGCGCGCGTCTCGAGAACGACGAGGGCGAAAATCCACGGTAACAGGCGCATGCCAGCCGATCGTATATGGAAAGAACGAGTCGACGAAAAAAGAAGAACAGAAATGGATACGAATATAACCGGAGTCCGCGACGCGACGGTTCTACTACTCAACAGTGAACGATGAATGAGGATGCGTTCAACGATCCAAGTATTTATGCACGCGTCTTAACGGAGCTGCGAGACCCGCGTGTCGCGGCGAACGACGCAAACGGGTCAGAGGGTATAGCGGTCGGGGGGCGGCGTGGTTTATGCTCGACCGACCCTATCCGTCCAAATCGGCGATAGAGACGAGCGCGACGTTACGCTTCGCGAGCACGAGTCCACGGCCGCGGTGGACGGGTAAATCTGCTCGCGCGTGTCCGCGCCCGGAGGCGCGGTAACGAGTAACGAGCTTGCGACTCGGTTGCCCTCGTATCTCGCGCGCCTTGCGACTTCCAACCGAATCGAACGGGCGTCGCGCGCGACTCTCCCGCTCGCGACGCTCGGAAACGGGAACCGTTCGAGGATCGTTCGAAGAGCGATGAACACTCGCCGATAATTAACAGTTTACGCGCAGGATCCGCGAGTACCCGTTTAACGAGCGAGACTAGGCCGTCCGTCGCGCCCCGTGATACTCGCGCGATGCCCGTTATTCTACGAGCGATGGAGCGATCGGGAATGGCGCAACGTAGGAATCGGCAACTACGAGCAGGATGCGCGATATTACACGCGCGATCAACTGCACGCATTCGAATTCATATCAACGGTATTCATCCCGCGTATCCGACGCAAGGCATGCAGTTGAGCATATCGTCACGCGCGACGCGTATCTCGCGCATCGGTCGTTCCGAAGATGGCGAGGGGGGGGGGGGGGAGGGGGGGGGGGGGGACGAGGCGGACGATGCCGGGTAACTATTTGCCCTGGCTCGGCAGTTCGGAAACACTGAAATCCCTGAAAACAAAACTATTTTATCAACAGGCACGAAGGACATTTACCTTTGCATTCGATGCGAATCCTACGAACCCAAAGGTACGCGTACTTTGCGTACGCGTGCGCGTAGTTACGCGGGGCGCGAGCGTAAACACGGGAGAGGCTGGGAAGAGAAAGACAATAGAGAACGGGATCGTGAAATTGCGGGAACCCAACGAGTCGTAGCACCCCCAACGTACGCACGGCTGACCTTACCTAGGTAAAGAATAGGATGGTATACACCTGTTGTACGAGTTCTAGACACTAGGGGTGAAACCTTCCGGTTTTCTTTGATTTCTGTTCGATGCGAACGGAAGTGCCTTAGATCCCACCCCGTTGCTCCCGTAGACCGTATATGAACGTCAATTGTTATGGAATTCGAACGGACCTCGCCGGTTGCCGTCGCAGCCAATCGTCGAATTTCGAACATCCTAGCTTCGAGAATGAGATCGAGATATTATTGTTGGATCGGGAAACCAAATGTTAATCCAATCTACTCGATCCGGACAGCTTTCCTACGCATTAACGAAACATCGTACGTAGTAGCATCGCTGACGATCGATAAGAGGCGACCGAAACTTGCCGCGCATGTGTTGTCGAGTCCAAGAACACGTGATAACCTCGAGCCGTTGTTTGTACACCCGTTATTATGGGAACGCCGTAACGTAACGCGGTATAACGTTGTCGCTCGCGCTGCTGACGCTACGCTTTGGGAAATGTGAGCGCGGCAATGAGAAATTAATCGAGTCGAAGAAACTTCCGAGTCCGATTCAGGCTTTCGAGATCGCCCGGGACGAGATGAGGAACTAAAAATTGAGTTTCCCGATGAATAATCCACAATCACGCGCATGTACGTTCGCGTGCTCGCTTCGCGATAAATCACGCCGCCAATTTTTTTAGATCGGTACTCGTACGGACGGAAGAATTACGAATTTATTCGCGTAAAATGTGCGCATAAAATTTTATATCGATCCTACGTAACGCCACGCGGGTGACCGATGCGAGCAACCCGTGATCATAATTGATGGAGGCGTGTGGCGGATCGCGGTGGGAAGCTATTTATTCGTACAGGTGCACAGGGACGCGTCGGAAGAGGCATACCACGGTATTCATTTGCGGGGAACACGGTTCTCACGGTAGATAACAGATTTTCACGAAATTGTTAGCGATGCCGAATGACGAGGTAGGCTGGGTTAAATTTTACCACCGTCGACCACCGAACGGTCGACGGGTCGAAGAGCGGGGGGGGGGGGGGGGGGAATCACCGACGTCGACGAACATCTCGTCGCGTACGAAACAAAGTACGCACGTCACTTTGTCAGTTGCGTCGTATGTAGTTACTTTACCGTTCGGGTTGTCCCGCGTTCGGTCGCATCGATACGCAACCTATACGGGTGCATTAATGCCCGGACCTGTTAAAGTAAGTTGGGTGCAATGCGAGGAGCATATTGCGAGAGCAAGCGCAGCGCGGTCGCAGCTAACTTATTAACCGATCGAGGTATCACGGCACCCGTGCGTACGTACGTGTTACGTCAGGCAGTGGTTGCTACGAGTTTTCCAATACCGGTACCGCTCTCTGGTGGCGTATAGTAAAAAAACTCGATGCCCACCTATGCCGACTGCTAGTGACAACTACTAGTGACGCGAACTGACGCGAACTATCGCGACGCTGCGGACGCGTTCGGACCTATGCGAAGCGGGCCTGCAATTTTCGATATTTAAATACCAGTAATCATGGATAGTGTGCCGTTAAGAAAACAGATCTCGGATAATTGTTCTTTATTTGTTATTCCCCAATGTGTTGTGTATTTTGGTGTCGCGTGTAACGTTCAAAAAATTACTTTCGAAGCACCGTTCCAACGAATTGGACAATAGATATGACGAAGCGTGCGTTCGACGAATGTACTCGCGTAACCCTGGATACAAATCTCGCTTATAGAAGAGATTCGAAGACAATCTATCAAGAGATTCGAAGAAGAATCCAACGAATTGCGAGAGAGCATGTAGATTCTGTGGCGTGTACAATCAACCTTTGAAGAGGTACAATTTTTTGTAACAAGCAACAAGGTATGGGCCCCTCCTGCATATTTGTCGCATTTTTTTTTTTAGAATTTATCTTCAGAATGGCGACGATATAATAATCGAAAACTACACAAACGGGAGATATTTCGTTTATACTTTGAGTTCGGAGGGACCAGAGACGGAAACGTGATCGACGAGTAACGATGAGCGACGTGACAGAGGCTATGCGAGCTGGCGTTCGCGGACCGAGCTGACATGAAACAATACAAGGGGCAACCTCGAACTCGGACTATAATGAAAATTTACGCGACTCGAAGGATTAATAAGGGCGCGTATTCGAGCTTTTTCGATTTTTCTTTAACGTTATTATTTTACAAATTGCAACGAAGAATAATAAGAATGTGAAAATATGTGGCGAATTCGAATTTGCAGACGGGTCTCGTGACTGAGTCGTTTTGAGCGGGAGATCCATGCGAGAAATACCATTTTTGGGACGCGCCGTGCATGCTCGAACCAACGAGCGCAGTGTCAAATATCTTCTAAACGCTAAGGTACAAACTATCGAGAAGCACGCAAACGACGATGATCTTTATATTGAGAAATGAAAGAAACCGAACATGTCTCTCGATTTACTTGCAATGCTTCTCAATTTATATTGAAATAATACGACGCAAAGTATATAATATACACTGTTTGGAGAAAAGAATATTCGACGGGTATATGGGACCATCGTAAACTTAACCTGCGCTCCCTCGTCGTCCACAAAAATTAATGATAATTCTTTCATCTGTCGAGTATATGGAGGTTTTGCATTCCAATCAGAAGTAGGGTTGCGTTGTCGTCGAGCTCGTTAATTCTCTTTATACCTTTGTGAATACGAGGGAGCAATTAAAAATTAAGGTGGGACAAATGAAAACGATAGGAAAGCGATAGTTTTCCGATTCGTTCCATCCGTATATCTATGACCAATTATCCAGGTCCCACTCTATATAACCATGTATAATCATATATCGTCGTAAGCTTTCCGAACGACCATCGAACGGACTAGCGATTTGCTGATTGGCCGGGGCAAGTTACGCGATACGTGATACGTATTTTTCCAATTTTTTTCTCCATAACGAATACGAATTCATCGAAACTGTTGGTGGAGCAAATTAGTGCGTACAAGGAGCAATTATTTTACGTAGAGAAAAACCGTTAAAAGCTTTTTAATTGAGCCAAAAACCGACTTCAAAATATTCCCCTAGATTTCACTTTATTTGGTTTTCATTTTTTTTCGTTTTCCTCCGAATCTATGTGGGAGCAAATTATAAAAACTAGGGAGCAACTTGTAGCAAATGGGGAGCAAATCGGGAGCAAATTTTTGATTCATAAATTATTCAAAATATCAAAAGTTGCAGGCCAGCTTCACATAGGTTCATTCGAACAGTACGCAGAGAAAATGTGAACACCGGGAAGAGTGTTTTTTGTTGTCGATGATAATGATGAAAATTATTGCATATTGCGTAATGAACATTGTACAGCACAAATCGATCCATGCTCGAGGTATAATCGAGAATGAATCTAATGTTGATATCGTACAACTCGCGAGTGACAGGTACATTTCGGTATATTTCATTGTCAGGGGGAAAATGAATCAATCAAAATTAGAACGTTTGGATCGCTACGATGAAACTCAAAATTTACAACAACACAAGGAATATTATTTATCAACGATGTATTTTTTCCTAAACAATAGTACCCATTGTGGCATTCTTCGTATTTTGGCTATTCAATTTTTTCGTTTCAAAAATATTGGAAGACAATACGAATCACCATGATTTACATTTTTTTCGTCAATTTATTTGAATTCTTGTTTGGTGTTCAGTTTTGAACGAGATCATAAACATTAATGAACAGACAACAAATTCAGGTGACGAATGTCGAGAAAAAAAATCTCACCATTCAAACTGAAAATCACATCGACGAACCTAGTACTCAAACTGATTCTTGCCGAAGAGATAAACCTTGGTAAATTTTGGAACGGACGAGCGATAGCATTGTTCAACGTTTATCCGTCATGTTTTGCCTTAAGTTCAGAATTTCTGGTCTCATCCCACCGCGTTCACTTATCCATATTCGTGTGATATTGATTTTATGTCGAGCAAAGTTGTATGAACTTCGAATATATTGTTGATCGAAATGGTACGAAGTCGTGACAAAGATGTAAGTTATGATACCGCACGCCGACGAATAAATACTTGTCGGATTACGAGCAATGAAATGCAATACAAGCTCGAAAGTAAATCAAAGTAGGTATAGTACATCGCTTAGCGCTCGCTTAATTATAACGACAACGTGTGCCATGAAAGTTTGGACGCCAAATGATTATTAGACACGAATATCGACAGAAAAATTATTGCATTGTCGTGTAGAATTTGTAAAATGAGTATTAACAAATCAATCTCTCATATAACGTTTTCAAAAAGACATAGATAACGTCGTATTTTCATAGACACTCCCAAATTTGAGAGATACCGTAGATTTTTCGAATTTTGATCAAAATCGTCGATGTTTCGAGTTTCGACCGCCAGGGGCGCTGAGTGCGGCAACCTAGCACCGCTCAGCCCCACCATCGTACGTTGTAGATGAATAGCGCGAACGCGCTCAGCACTCGCATTTGTTTGTCGGGCTTCGAGGCGAGTGGTACCAACTTTCGTGGTGTAATTGAACCCAATGAAGTGGTCTATCTTATTTCAAGTGTATTTAAACCTAGTGCAGTGTTCTATCTTATTTCAAGCGAATATTTTACTATTCGTAAAACCATCGGGAACATGTCAGCGCGTATTTATATAAAATATTTCACAACTTATAATATATATGCGACGTAAACCAAGCAGATAAACAATTTCCCGCGCGTTTAATAAGTTTCGGAGCAAATAAAAAGTATTTAAATCACTGATTAACAAAGTGTGTGCTTGCTGTGGAGAGACACGGATCATCCGAACAGAGGCCATCATTACTGAACATCAGGATGATATTCGCGGATCATCTTTCCTGTTGCTGAGAACAGCGGAATCCGGATGAGAATCCTCTCTTCGCACGCAGTGATCTGACAGGTGGTGAAGCATGGTAAGTCTTTCTTTGCCAATCATCTAGTATATTCTCTGTTGAATTACTCGAGTGCTACTGAAAGTTAGCACGTGTTTACGAAACGTGAATCGCTTATTTATGCCGTGCATGTCTAGTAAAATTTGTCTATCCCGAACTGTTCCCGCGTATAAAGTTGTTTGACATTTATTTGAAGTTAATTTTGACGACTCTGGTATTTTATACGTATGTATACTATAATTTTCCATAAAAGGTTCAGTTATGCGACAGTTTTACGCGCAATTTTTCCGAGTAATACTTCGAGTTTCTATACTAGACCTACTTACAAAGCAGTTCTGAGCAGTTCTGATCAGCGAAGCACGCAAGTTTTTCCGTATTGTTTTCAATCTTTTTCTATATGATACGCGACAGACTTTTCGCCGGTGTTATGATTGCGCTTCGACCGACGTGTTATGATGACCTAATACAATAGAATACCGCGAACTAACTTTGTTGCGATGCGTTCTTTCGCCACGGTCAATTCCGAGAAAAGACGGTGGGCTTAAACTCCCGAAATCAAAACAGAGATATTTTACGAGACAGATGCAAGGTAAATTGTCTTTCTGAAGTAAATTTCCGTATAACTTTACTTTATCTATGAGCAAGCAAATAACCCGTTGTTCGTATAGACGCAAAATTGGTGATCGCAGCGTTATAAATTCTAAACATCACAAATTCAGTTAGGTTTGCCACTCCGAGTGACAAATAATGCATTATTCTGGCGATACATTGTCGATTTCAGTAATCTTCCGACGAGCAATGCGTCGATTCGTAATTATCCATTATTTTCACAACGTGCAACGCGACGCTAAGAATTTCCATATTTGTCTCTACGAACAACGCATCGATGGTTACATTATCAATTAATTTTTCACTGGTTCACGAACTCGCAGCTGAACTAACAATCGATTCAATAAAAATCGTTTAAATATCTATGAATTTTTCCAATTTTCGATAATGAACTATTTTTGAAATGAGATTTTCGCAACTTTAGTACGAACCTTGTATTCATATTTCACGTATCATGTATTTTATTATTTTCAACCTTACCTTGCTGTTATCATTGATTCTTTGTCTTTTTCTATAGATTACAAGTATATATATATATATATATATATATATATATATATATATATATATATCGAAAATTTGTCTTTTTTTGTCTTTTTTTTTTTTTTTTTTTTTTTTTTTTTTTTTTTTTTTTTGTAAATGATTTGCATAGTTTGATTTCTCTCGCGGATATAAAATAAATGTAAAGTACAGATTGTGAGGATAAGTTGCGCTACGAATCGTGATTACTATCTCAATTTTTATTTCGAGGACAGTCGGCAGGAAGTCAACTCTGTCAGTTCGATTCAATATTCACTTTCATCGGGTGACTTTCGGCGGTCTGATGTCTACAGTTAAATCGATACTGTAGTTTGAGAACTGGAAGGTGAGTATTCATCTCTATAATTTAATCATTCATCGGGTGATTACTTCTCCAAATACCATCCGTGGACTATGCCTACTGGGGAAACCACATTTAAAAAAAAATGCGCCGAGTGCCCTACCTCGAGGGTATCTTTCGCTAATTTAGCAATGCTAAATTTTGTTCGTGGTCAAAATTTGTTGCTAAATTTGAGGAAGTTACTCGTGGGTGGTGTGGAAACGGGCACATCAAAATTCAGTGTCTTGAATTTTGATTATCACATTTCATCCATTATGCGATCGATCGTGCACGCAGTATTTTCTTTTATTTTCTACTGCAATTAGAATACCACTCGTAAAATCTTTTCGTACATGCTGCACCTTGGAGCGCGCATGCAAATCTCAATTTTTCTCTACTACCCCTTACGCATCGCAGTCTTATGCATAGCTGGCCACTGTGTATATGATAGCGGTGTTTGATTGGTACATCGCTAGTTCCGAGTTTCCTGGGGCTCGGAGCGACGTGATGTTTCCTTGGTCTGAAGACATTAAATATACCCCGAAATGTAGTATCAATAGTCATGGATTATTGTTTGCATGATCATCACATTTATCACCATTCGTCATTCATTCATTTTGCCTTTTTCTGAATTATTTTTCTCAAAACATTCGATCCGAAATTTTCCCTTTGCTCGAGCTTCGAGTTCCACGATAATATCATGGAACGAGATAAGTTCTTAAAATTATCATTTCGATTAATTATATTCTCCAGTATCTATTGATACTGGAGAATTACCGAAAAATATAGGGGAAATTTCGGGAAAAATATTTTTAAGTTTCAGCTTATCGCGAACAGTGGAAGACGGGAATTGGAACATGCACGCAAAGTACCTACGCCGAATACAAAGGTCGACGAAAAGAAAAGCGATATGTACATTGGACAGCACATGGAACAAGGGTACTTGAAATAATACACATTTATTTCAAATTTCAATTTTTGAGATAGCGGATCGTGGCAGACACGATCCTATTTCAAATTGTACATCTTGAACGTAGTTATATTCGATAGTGATTCGATTTCTATAGTTACGGAATCTATAAACTAGTTTTGATTAATCTAATGTTGAAAAAGCTTCAGTTTTTAAATGAATTCTGCTCGGAATCTCATCGTTTCGAAGAGTATTTATTCAAGAATTATATCGATTGAAATATTTTCCAATTATTCTGGTAAAGATTTGACTTTTAAAGTAGCTCGAAAAATAAAAATCTTTTCTCAGTTTTTAAGCAATCTGGTATTTTTTTTATTTTATTTTTTTATTTTTTTCTCAGTTCCTCATGCTTCGATAGAAATAATCCGCCAATCGGCCTCTGGCGACATGCTCTGGCTGGACCTGAAACGAAGGTACTTATTACGACGAGCATTTATTTGAATTTTCAATTGTTGAGACAATCAATCCAAGTGCAGAAACAAGTCTCTTTGAAAATTGTATATCTCAAAACTAATTATATTTGATAGTGTTTCACTTTCTGGAATTTTGGAATTCATAAATTATTTCAGTTTTTGATGGAATTCTGCTTAGAATCATCGTTTGTAATATTTTCCAAATCTTGAGGTAAACAGAGCCAACCTTTAAAGTGGTTCTAGAAATGATGGTCCATGAACAGATTGTAAGCAATCTGCGATTTTTTTTGTTTCAGTTTCTGATCAGTCGATCCGATGTATGGCGAGGCAATTCGAAGGATACCTGCAAACATTGGCGACGCAAGGAGGCAAAGGTATTTAACATGACTATTCTTCTTGTTAATCTTGTTGCTTTCTTCGATTGTTAATTATTCTACAAATATTAGATCTTTTGACAACTACACATAAAAAACCGTCTTCTCCAGAAATAGTTTATTCTCAAAATGAATAAACTATACTATGACATATCAGTCTTAAAGTTTTAAACTTTCGAGATTACACGTTTGTTCAATTAAAAATTAAAATCTATAAACACCTTCCAAGTTTTATGCATGCGTAGATGTATCATCAGTTTGTAAGCAATCTGGGATTCTTTTTGTTTCAGCTCCTGGTCATCCGGTCGAAAGTGTTGTGTTGTGCGCGAAGTGAATCAGTGTTAAGGGTGCTCTTACAAGGATCCTAGCGGCGTTTCCAGACTTCCCGGGCTGTGATGCGATGTCCATGACTGAGAACCATCAAGCTTACCTATGAATATACGGAATTGAGATGCGGACGAGATGGTTCCAGCTTGCAGCCGAACACATGTTGCTGACGTGTAGCGAACCCAAGCTGCCAACAAACCACCTTTAACCCCGGTGAGTCGCATGCATTTCAGTACTTCGGAACTCTAGCAATTGACACGATGGTCGGAATTGTTAGTTTGTACGATGCCTATCTATCTTTCTCTCTCTCTCTCTCTCTCTCTCTCTCTTTCCTATCGCGTGGTATGATTGCACCATATTTATCACCTCCATTTCTTAGCTTTTGTTGGATAGACTCGTCACGCCGTAACGGAGGATTTCTCTATAGAGATTTATTGTTCATCCAACTCGTGGATGGGATGTTAACATTCATTTAGATTCAGGCTTAACGTGCTTTCCGTTACGAAACAGCGAGTATCGCGGCAGGAATTATTGTTTCTCATGCGATTGCTAAGACGATGAACGTCTGTAGTTTTACTCTTCTCTCTTTTCTTACGCATCGCAGAGGTGACAATTTTCCGTAGAATGGACAAATTTCTTTCTCAAGTCTGGCAATATCGTTCCTTTGATCATTCTCTCGGATACAAAGATCTAATTCTACAGTTATCATTTATCGAAGTACAGATCTTTATGTAAATATTCGATGCATATATTTCACAATACTCTTAGAATATGAAACAATTCAGCCAGCATTAAAGTAGACCGATTAGATACTCGAGTAAATTGTTAGGATGTCTAATCTTTCTCAAATCCCTACAGGCACAAAACAGTAAGTTAAAATCCACGGTGTGAATGTGCGTGCGTGAATGTGGATTCAATTGTTTTCGGTGGATATAGGTGTTAGGTAGGGATCAGTTCATTTAGGCGCGCGCGAGAGCTGGGAACGCGAATTTTTGGGTCGTATGCAAGTGGGATGTATGAAAGTACTAGCTTTAAGTTCGATGGGTGGGCGGGAATCAGAGGGGGGGGTAGGCAGGTCGCGAATACTAATCTTTCTTCTTCCAATCCCATTTCACAGCGTCGAATTGCTACAGGATAATTTCAATCGCACGAGTAGACATGCGAGGTCTACTTATGCGAACCTAAATGACGCGTAACGCTCCTTTCGATCAATGATCTTTCGAGTCATCTCATCGACAAGTCACGTCGATCCAATCTGTAGCAATTCGAATGGACGCGGAGATCGCTAGCTCTGAGTTTCGTGGTGCTCGGAGCTACGCGATACTTTCCAAGTCCGAAGACATCACTCAAGAGGATCGCCGGCAATCATACCACCAAAATTACATGCTCTTTTTCTTCCTTTCTTCTTAATATAGAGCAACAGCTTTCGGCATACCTTTTTATGCTGAAAGTTGCTGCTCATTTTGTCACAAAGCAACTACGTACACGAACAACACTTTCTACACAGGCGCCTGTCATACGGCTGCAAGGGTATACGAATCCGAAAAACCCTTACTTACTATCTCGCGAGTGAAATACGCCTGTATATGGCTGCAACGATATACGAAATTTGAAAACTCATTCTTACTACCTCGCGTGTTGAATGCGCCTATACACGCTGCAGTTACCTTGCAAGACATGGTCGACCCAATAATTGAGACATGCTGCAGCTTTGAGCGCGCATTCAATTTCAGGGTTTTTTTTTTTTTTTTTTTTTTTTTTCCTTACCACCCATATCACCCAAAAAATCTCTCCTGAAATGCTGCACCACTTAGCACTCATGCAACGTCATCTTTCTGTGTAACATAATTAGAATTCATTTTTACATACTGCCATATCCCACCCTCGATACCGCGATCACATGCATAGCTGACCACTATGCATACGATAGCGCGTAGATACGAGTTGATCATCGCTAGCTCTGAGTTTCCTGGGGCTCAGAACTACGCGATGCTTTCCAATTCTGAAACCCTCGTTGATCCTCACTCCTCACAATCATACTACCAAAATTCAGTACACAACTAGCTCAAGCTTTAAATATTTATAAATAATAGAAAAACTGTACATTTAATCTTTCACAAAATTAATTCATATTTTCGATTTGATTATGATATCTTCCTCAACATTATTTAGAATATTGAGAAAAGAAATCAATCAAAGTTCGGATGATAATTACGAATTTTGTCTCCGTGTATTCTTAAACTCCGTGGATTAGGCCTAAAGGGGAAACCACGTTTAAAAAAAACGAGCCGAGTGTCCTACCTCTCGAGGAGCTTCCATGAATCATGCGATGCTGAAAGCTTAATGATGAATTTGTGGATGCTCTTCGTGGGTGGTCAGGAAACGGACACGTCATTCATTTCGCGAAGACAAAGATCGTATTTCCATCGAAAGATTTTTTTACATAAACCCTTCGATTTGCCACCAACTTTCAATGAAATAAAATTGTAGTCTTTTTCTATGGTTTTTTTCCAACCACTTTATCGACCCGTAATCATCATTCGAAGTTCATGATTGTATCCCTGTGGCGCAGACCATTGTGAATTTTTGTAATCTTCTAGAAGACTTGAAACAAGATATATAACTCTTATCAAATCTTGAGTTTGAGACGGGGTTATATGTGAGTTTGGTAAGATACATATGTACAACTGTGATATGAATCTTAGAGATGTCACAAAGATACCATCAGACACCACGGGTTACCCATGGGTTACCATGGGATATCGCGAGATGCTAGTATATCTAGGGCAAAGTACCTTTGACAACCGTGTGCATTCCTACTTTCTTATATATTTCACCAGTTACATCGACGTTACCTTTCTATCTCTGGTATTCTTGCTAAAGGCTTTGCTAAATATTCTTAGTAACTTGTTATTAAGTTTACCGAGCACCTGGGTTGGCTAAGGCACTAGAGCAAACTGCTGCAAACAACAGTAAATTCAGTAAATAAAGCTTACATTATTGTACAAACAAATTGAACGAACATTAAAAAAATGGATGATTACTTTTTCTCTTACATGACAATACTCTCGAAAACTAATATTAACATTTTTAACTAAAGTTTCAATCAAAACAGCCTTCCCATTTCTTACACTTGATTCTTAGTAAATTGTGAAAATTTACAATGTTGAATTAAGCGGAGTATTTCTGAACACGATTATTTAAACACCTTTGTTAGTTCGCTGTGTAAAATTTTGCTCTGTTAACAAAATCAATATCCAATAAATTCTTATCGTTATACGCGTTTACTATTAAAATATCTATTATATTCCACTTTTCAAACCATTCCCAAAGATCACTAATAATTATCTAATATTCCCAATACAATCTTCAGTTGGGATCATTTTTGCCCTTGATTTAAATCTCCCGCTGTCTCTGCTGAAATCAAAATGGCGAATGAGAATACCTATCCATCGTTATAAACACGTTTATAAAGTCGTAGGTATTTCACGTAGTAGGAAGGAGACAACACTGTACGATAAAACTTGTCCCCATTCTTTGGACAAAGCTTTGACTTGGGTCAAAGTAACGGGAATTGTCAATATGCGAGTTCAGCTCCTCTTACGGAAAAAGGGGAAAGGTCTGCAAATAGCGAAACGTAAAATCATACCCGAATAGCCATGTTGCTGCTGGTAATTTGTCGAAAATCTGCTACCGCAAACTGGTGTTCAGATTGACGGAAAGAATTGTATAGCACAAGTCTTGTCGTAAATCTGCAGTTAACTCGATGGAAAAAAGTAAAAGTGTACAATCTTGCCGTAAACTTGTACGAAAAATGTCGTTCATATTACTAGAAATCTGACCTTCGGCTTGTGGTCAAATTGCGGCGGTAGATTTGTAACGAATTGTAAGCAAATGATGCTTTACAGACACTTGCCGTAAACTTATCGTTAATTTTACTGAAATCACGGATATTCCAATTCCTGAACAGAAAGTCTGGCTAAATCGAATCTTGACGATTCCTCTCCCCCCGTTGCCCCGTTGCCCCAAAAACCGGAATTCCGTATACTTGGCAAATCAAAAACTTATTATCAATTATTATTGATTGCAATCGGTAGGGCATCGTTTGGGGATGTATGGGAAAATATTTTCATAATTTGGGAAAAATGTATTAAATTATAATCAATTAAACTAGATCACGCCTATAGTTAGCAGACACACGAGTGGAGAAAAAAAACACTGTACATGAATTTGCTCTAAATCGTTTGAGGATTTCATAAATTTACTCCTTATCATTTGTCTTCATTTCTGTCCAAATCCTTTTTGTTTGGCCAAAAACAGACCTCAAAATATTCCCCTAGATTTCAGGGTTTTTTTCGCTTTTCATTTTTTTCGTTTTCTTCCGGATCTCTGCGGGAGCAAATTATGAAAAGTACGGAGCAAATTGGAGAAAATCTGCAGCAAATTTTTGGTCTATAAATTATTCAAAATATCGAAAGTTGCAGGCCGGCTGCGCGTAGATCGCGTTCGACAAATTTATGGTAACGGATCTCTGTCGATGAGAACTTAGTTGGGAGATTGTAATAAGGGCGTCGCGTACAGGCGTGTGCATCATTGCGTGCACCCCTTAATAAGTTTGCTACTTTGTGTTCGCAAGCTATTATAGCATGTACACGCAGAGTAGCTAACTTATTAATCGGTCCAGTCGTTAATGTACCCGTGTGTACAATCGCTATCATTCGTGCCCTGGCAAAGGAATTTGTAAGTCGTAACCTCTATATTTACGATTCTCCTCTCTGCTCCAATATGGCAGAGCTGGGAGCAACAAGAAATGTGAATATAGGGTGGTTCCGACTTACAAATTACGTTATCAAGTATCGATGATAGCGATTGTACAAAGTTTATTAACCACTTTGTTCGGCCGAAAACGCCCAATGAAGCCAAGAATATTTCGCCTAGTGTGCACGAGTGTCGCTGTCGTCGCTGTCGTCGCTGCTCTCTAGTGATGCTAGCACGTTGTTACGTACAGGTCTTGAAACTCCTCCAAATTTTGGGTGTTGGGCCAAGTCCGCTGAATAAAAATTATTGTTTGTCGAAGCCGCCACTGCTCGGCGCTGTTGTTGGGTAGTGCCGCAAGGACGGGAAATAAATGTAACCGTTTATTCCTAAACATACCTCGTGCTTGAGCTATTAACCTGTGTACTTTGATATGGTTTTGAAGTGGTAAACCGTATTAATTCGCACGATGCGATTAGGTTATTAAAAGAGATCGACGACTTGCTTCTATCTCTCTTCCGCGGCACTACGCCGTGGTCACTACGCTACCGGTGGCGCCCTGTTTGAAACTAACTCTGTAACGAGAAACAAAAAAAAATTCTTGAACCGTACCAGCCAGGTCGCCGGAGTTTCAAGACCTTGGATGCTAGTGATTCAGGCATAGATGCAGGTCAGAATCAGGGATGATATTAGACCTTGCAAGGTAAGGTACGATGTATGGTAAGATAAAGGTAAGACGGAGTGAGATTAGACCGATTTGGACACACCGCACCTTACTTCCATATCTTACCATACATCATACCTCACGTATGCACTATCTCCGTGCCTTGCAAGGTTCGATAACATCCCTGCGGGGTGCGTACATCCATAACTTCCTCGCTCGATAGCAGCGATGCTCGTGTCCACGGGTCGAAACGTTCTTGGTTTCATTGAAACCAATTAAAACGAAACTCCCAGCTGGCAGCAATGCGTGTATCACCTGTATAAACGACCGCACGGAACATCGAGCCCCGACGGCAGATGCATCCAACTTGCGTTTTGTATTTTCCATCGAAGCTTAATGCAACGTTCGGTGCGGAAAATTGATGATAGCGAGTCGCGAGGCAAATTCAGGCTCGACGGGTGGTAGGTGCGTACGTCGTTTCCAATCGCAAACTGTCCGGGTGTTGTTATAGAGGTTAGGCCTGAAAAGTATTCTCGGGATCCTAACGGTCTGCCGGGAACAGGGAATAATCGTGAAAGTACACCGCGGATCGTTCGATCATCCTTGCATTGCCTTTGGGTAAAACGAAACGATCGCCTGCACGCTGTTCTCAACATGGTAAGCAACCTTGCACGACGATGTTTTCGCCCTCGACAGTCATTGTGAGGTTATCCGAGGCAAAAGGCGACCTATTATAACTATTGCGCGACTATTCTAGTACAGTTTAGCATACAAGAAGGAGAATGCTCACGAAGACAGCATATGGAGTTGTGCCTGGGGGTGCAACAAACGAACACTGGAAACGCAGCCGGATAACGAAGACTCCAGAGATTCTACAAAGTCGAATCGTGACGAGGCGACGGAATATGTCGTTACGGGTTCTGTAGATGACACGGTCAAAGTATGGGAGCTAAGCGAGGATACGTTGCGATTGAAACATAATTTAACCGGTCATTCTTTGGGTGTTGTATCCGTCGCCGTTAACTCGAAGGGAACTCGTAAGTAACCACGATTAAGAAAATAGAAATTAATTTTGAGACTAGCCGATACAGCGACCGTCTGCCTACCGGATCGATGTTGCCCCTTTTTTTTTTTCTTTTCGCGACGCGCGGTCGAAAAAGTTCTTCCTTTCTTAATGGTTGTCGGGCAGGGTGCACGTCAACTCTTGAATTCGTATATCAACCACCCGAACCTCTCGCGCAAGATGGGAAAAAATGTTGATTTCACGAGCCGGCATAGCAATCTGTTGTCTGCTGCATTCGTATAACATTCAAACGAATGTTATCGAGACATCACTCGTGCCGTAACGATTGTTCCGCAGGATGCGCGTCTAGTTCGCTGGATTCAAGCTTGAGGCTATGGGATTTGGAGACGGGTGAGAAGGTATCCAGCATCGACGTTGGTCCGGTCGACATTTGGACCGTGGTCTTTTCGCCGGATGACAAATTCATCGTATCGGGCAGTCACGCGGGAAAAATTCATCTGTACGGTACCGAAAGCGGGAAGCAGGAACAAACATTGGACACGAGGGGCGGAAAGTTTACGCTCAGCGTTGCTTACGTAGGTCTACGGAAAGAAATGAGAGATCAATTATGTCATATTTTATGCGAAGTGGTAAAAAACCGTACAACTGGTCGTATTCCATTTCAAGCCGCGAATTACGCGGAGGTCGATGAATATTGTCGAATGAAAATTAATTGCTCTGTCCGCTCCGTGGATTGTTTTCGTTCGTTTAGACGACAGCAATTTTGGCTCGGCACGTTTCAGATCGCGAACGAAATTCAAACCGAACATGTTTGCAGAGTCCCGATGGCAAGTACATCGCGAGTGGCGCTATCGATGGAATTATCAACATATTCGACGTCGCGCATGGAAAAGTACTGAGAACGTTGGAAGGTGAGCGAGGATCGTTTCTGAAACCGCGAACAGAAGGCTGCGTCGAATTTCATTCCTATTCTATTTTGTATGTCAACAGGTCACGCCATGCCCATACGATCGTTGTGTTTTTCACCCGATTCCGAACTTCTCCTGACCGCGTCCGACGACGGGCATATGAAACTGTACGACATGTAAGTGCCTTGGCGGGAATGGACGAAGGTGTCTACGCGAAACGTGTCCATTGGAAATGAACTTTATTTCGTTATCCGCGATTCACTTTCAGCAAAGACGCAAACGTCGCCGGTACGATGTCCGGTCATGCTTCCTGGGTGTTGGGGGTGTCATTCGCTGCCGACGGAAAAAGATTTGCCTCTAGCAGTTCGGATCACGCCGTTAAAATCTGGGAACTGGCGCAACGTCAATGCCTGCACACCTTCAACGAGCATAACGATCAGGTATACATGGGCGACTATTATGGCAGGCATGGTTCCCGTAACTACTGATCTGACAAAAAAAAAAATCATATTTCAGGTTTGGGCAGTCAAGTATAGTCCGGAAAAAAATAACGCGCTCGTTTCCGTATCGGAAGACAAGTCCGTCAATCTCTACGAATGTCCCGTGTAAGTCTGATATCGAAAGCTTTTTTCGACCGAACGTCGGTGTGCGAAGTAAATATAAGTTTTCTAACGTTGAACCCTGTAATTTTTCCGCTACGAAGACGTCAAACCCGTTTTTTTCCGGTAAATTTCTCCACGAGTAAGCGTTCTTCGATTTTCGAAAAACTGATTTCTCACATCGTTGAAAATTACGATAGCCGCTGTATTTTTTTTTTTTTTTTTTTTGCCCTGGCAGAGCGTTTCTTTCTTTGCCTCTTTGACGAGTTTCACGATTCCGAAATCCATGAAACACATCTACGGCGATGGAAAATTTCGGCGGATCGTGAAACGAAAAATATTCACGTGAGAAAAGTACGCGAGTTGTTAAAGCTATAAATTTTATTATATGGTAATTAATATACAAGTTATCGAAGGATATTTGTGGAACGCAAGCGTAATAACGAAAAAATTACACTAAACATACGTTGTACAGAGGCTGTTACGAAACTATTACAAGAGCCTCGCTCAACACGTTGCTGGCGTGATACCGATGGGTGACACGCACGCGAGGAATACTTGTCGTTTGCGACGTGGTCGAACGGTATTTGCGGGAGGTAGGAAAACAAATTCACAAAAGGCCAAACGGACGAATCAAAACGGCCTGAATTTCTCATTCCAAGTTGGGACGATTAAATCGAGTTAATCTGAACTGGAATAGCCTTGATAAACGTCAACGAGGCTGCAGCGCCGTCGTTTCGTTCTCGATTATACCGCGGTATAAACAACCGCGCCAAACGTTCCGCCGCCTCGCGGGGGAATACTAGTTTACGTTTAGTTCGAGACAAGGGGCAGAATGATAAGAATGACGGGAAGACGATGCAAGAACGAATAAATAATAAACATGTACATACCGATGGGTCGCGCGCGGTACTTTCAACAGCTAGATTAAGGGGGGGGGGGGGGGGGGGAACAAGGAAAACGGGAGGGAGAGATAGGTGGTAGATAGGTAGATAGAGAGACGAAACTAACGACGACATAACAAGGATACTATTTCGCCGTACGAAGACGTGTCTCGCGTTTCTTTGGTCCGCGCGCAACGGTGTGACAGAATTCGGAATCTATTTCACCGAAGCGAAGATATGAACATTATTAAAAGCACAAAATTTTCGGTAGACTAGAAACGTGGAAGGTATTTTTTACTATTTTTCACCATCACTTCCGTTCCATTGCCGCAGTGTCGTTTGTCGCGTTCCTCACTTTTCCCAAAACTGATCGAACTATCACGTTACACGCGACCAACAATATCCTCGGCAAGGTTCCCCCGATTCGTCGAACGAAAATAATACCCCGATCCGGCACACAAATATATGTCTATGCGTGTCACTATCAGTCTTCGGAATAATTTACATGCATCTCGCGACCTCGGAACAAGGGGCCGTCTCCTTCGTTGCGATATAATAACGACGATGATGATGATGATGATGATGATGATGATGATGATGATGATGATGATGATGATGATGATGATGATGATGATGATGATGATGATGATGATGATGATGATGATGATGATGACGATGAAGACGACGACTATGATCGGGATATAAGGTAACGATGATGGCGGTGACGGGGATGATGGTGATGGTGATGGGGATGGTGATGGTGTTGGTGTTGGTGAGAATGATATCGATAATCATATAACGATGGTAAGCGGGGGGGGGGGGGGGGGGGCGAGAAAAAAAAACATTCTCAAGGAAACATAACCGTCTCAGCAACGTGGCAAGGGATCGGACGGTACGCAACGTAACGTCCGGCTTCGATTACTCGCAATATCTATACTAACCGCTCTATTTTTTCTGTTTGCTTTTCGTCTTTTTTTTCTTCCTTCCAACTCTTCGCAATATATACATAAATAATGAATAAACGACGGATTTTGCCACGCGTGGGACTACGATTTCGGCGCTGTGTCGCCGTCTCTGCTCCCGCGTCGGTCCTCGAAAGAGAGAAGGAGAGAGAGAGAGGATAGAACGATGGCGAGAGAGGGATATATATATACATACATACATACATATATATATATATATATATATATATATATATATATATATATATATATATATATATATACACATATATATATATATGTATATGTATATATATGTGTGTGTGTATATATATATATATATATATATATATATATATATATATGTATATATATATATATATATATATATATGTATATATATACAACCAGGCTTCGATAAAGCTGTCGAGGATAACGGTATCATCTCGACGAGGAACACGGCAATGACGTTTACACGGTGGTGACGCGTAACGATCCCGTCGTGATTCCCACCTGACATTCGCCAACTTCCAGTTTTCCCTCCATTCCAGCGAGACCGATCGGTCCGATCGTTCGCGTCGGACTCGTCTGTCTCGGATTGTAGTTGAACGGCGATACGACGGCCGAAGCTAAAGCGCGACTTTGCGCGCAAATTCCATCGACCCGAGTCGAATCTACGCGTACAAAGGAACCGAGCCGCGAGACGCGCTTTGCCGTTGAATCGATTTCTCCGTCCGTCCCCTCGGCGTTAGTTTGTTTCCTCAGAACGACGGGAGCGCAGTCGGTTGCCGTTCGCGTCGCGTCCGTTCGCGGGTGCCTGGTGGATTCCGGATGTTTCATGGGAATCCTGCACGGAGCTTCCGCGACGCTCATCCCGCTGAGATCGCAGCTGTTGCGATACCTGTTCGTTCCGGCGGCATGGACGTCCGTCGCCGCCGCCGACGCTTTCGGCTGTCGCTTGCCCGCGAAAGACCTCGGTTTGCTCGGGAGCTGCTTGTTGTCCGTCGCCTTCGGGACGCCCTCGAACGTGGAGCTGCGTACGAGCCTGAAAACCGGGGGCGGTGGCTTGCCGGTGATCGCGGAAACGTCAGCGTCCGCAGGGGCGACGGTAGGCGTTATCCAATGCCTCGTGTCGTTTTTCCCCGACCGTTGTTTCGCCTTGTTCTCTTCGACGCGTCGCCAAAGACTCGCGATTTTGCTGGTGACCTCTTTGGTCGTACGACGAGTCTGAGCGGTGGTGGTGGTGGTGGTGGTGGTGGTGGTGGTGGTGCCGCCGCCGCCCGAGGAGTTGGAGACGATGCTGGAATTGCTGTTTGATCTTTGGCCGAGGTTCTGTATTTTTTTGGTAGTTCTCGAGGGATCGCCGCTCTGCAAGTTCTGGCTGCTCGCCGAAGTCTTGACGGGTGAACCGACGAGGTGGCCGCGCCTCTGGTAGGCAACCGCGGCCACCGTCGACTTCCTCGTACGATCCTTGTCGAGGCTACCGGTCCTGGCGTAAGTCGGGCGCGGGGTCTTCGCCGCGGCAACGCCCGTTTTCGACGCGCCAGGCGTTTGAATCTTCGACGGTGACGTCCTCGTCGCTCGAGCGATCTTGCTCCTCGCCGGGGACTCGTCGACGACGATCGTCGGAGCGTCGGCCTCCCTTTCCGGTTCTTCTTTGGTGAACGTGCCTTGTCGTTCGAGCGGTTTAACGCCGGCGGATTCTCTTCCCTCCCTGCCGGCGGAGGTGCTCGACGCTCGTTTGGGCGGCTTGGCGAGCGCCGGGATGCCGCCTCGCCTGCTCGAAACGTTTCGATTCGCGACGGCTGCGTCCGCTACGGAGGTTCGCGCGCCTCTGACGCCGCGGCTCGGCGAGCCCGGAATCTTCGTGTTGCCGCCGTTAGTTTTCGACAGGCTTCTCGGGGCTAGGTTCGGAGGACGGGTCTGCTCGAGAGCAGCGGCGGCTCTCGTTCCTCTCCCCGAGGCAACATCCTTGCATTGTTGTCGTGCACCGACCGGTATTCCGCTAGCCGCGCCGTTCGACGACTTCGTCGGGACTGTCGTTTTTCGAGCGGCCAGGTTCGAGTAGAGAGCCTTTCTTCGACCCCGGATGACCTTCGGACTGCCGGGCTCGGAATTGTCGGTAACGTTGGGATCCACGCCGGCGTCGCGACTCGCAGCATCGGGCTTGACGATCCGCGGTCCCCTCGATTCCGAATGCATCGGGTCGCCGAGGCTGTTTTCTCCCTCCCCCTCCCACTGTTCCTGCTCCCGTTCCCCACCTTCCTCGTCCTCCTCATTCTCGTCCTCGACCTCGACTTCGACGTCGATCTCGAATTCGTCGTCGTCGTCGTCGTCGTCGTCGTCGTCGTTGCCCACGTCCACGTCCGCCTCGTCGTTCTCGCATTCGAAAGGGGACAACGATGGTTGGTCGTCGAAACGCGCGGCGGTCGTTCCTACGGCGATCGTCGCGCGCGACATTTTCGACCGCGCGTGCGTAGCAGTAACGAGCGACTCCGTCGGTTTTGTCCCCGTCGCGAGCTGCGGAATCTTCCCATTGACGAGGAGATTGAGAGGGGTGCGAGGCGGTGCTTTTTCCCCGTCCGCGTGCTCGCCGCTCCTCTCCGTCCCTTCGTCCGTTTCGACCGATGAATACGAATCAGCTTCGGGATCTTCGTTTCTCAGCGTCCTCGTTCGATATCTCTCGTGATTCTCGGCCCGCTTGTGCTTGACGGCTCGACGATCGGAAATTTTTCGAAAGGTCGGGATACCGGACTTTACCGGCGCGCATTCCGCCGTTCGGTCGGGACTCTCGGCAATCTCCGTGAGTAGTTCCGTTTTTCCGACGGCACGGGCCGTCTCGTATACGGGCAACGGTTCGTTCACCACTCGCGTTTGAAAGCGCGCTCGATCCTCCTGTCTCCTCTGCTTCGGCGTGAGCTTCGAGAACGGCGAACGCTCGTCGGTCACGCGCGGTTTTTCCGCGTTTCTTCGCTCCTGCCTTCGACGCTCCTCCTCCTGCTCCTCCTCCTCCTCCTCCTCCTCCTCCTCTTCCTTCTCCTTTTCCTTCCTCACCATCTCCGCGGCGATCGTGTAAGTCCTGTATCGTTCCTTGGCCAACTGCCGTTTCTGCTTCGGCGTAAGATGATTTTTGTGCCGTTTTCTCGGCGTGGACTCCGCGGAGCTGCTCGCGCAGTACTCGGAGGGAATGGGGGTAGCCCCGTCGTCCGTGTCGTTCTCGTTGTCTCGTTCGCGGGTATGGGCGTTGTCGGGTACGTTTGCGTTCGAGTTCGCGATCACGTTCGGTGGTCGGTCCCCGTGGTCGTCGTCGTCGTCGTCGTCGTCGTCGTCTTCATCGCCCTCGCCATCGCTGCGCAGCGCGTCCATCGTCGGCGGATCCGTCGCAGAGTCGTCCATCTCGTTGACCTCGTTGAACAGCGAAGGGGGATTAATATTTTCGAGACATTCGCTGAGACTGTTGTTGGCACTGAGCTGCATCGACTCGACGTAGCGCAAGCACGTCATCGAAAGGATGTTCGCGACGGGTTTGAGAAGATCGAAGACCGGATCGCTCGCGATCGAGCCGTGAGTATCCTGATCCTTGGAGTCCGCCACCTCGGAGGTGATGCTGGCAACGCTGAGCATGCTGTTCTCCATGTCGATAACGTCCGGAGGAAGCTCGTCCATCGTCGACGGAGGTTTCACGCTCTCCAATCGAGACGCGCCGTATTCGTTCAACAGGTTCTCCAGGCTTCCCGCCTGGCTCTGATAATGGCTGAGCGCCCGTTTCGCTACAACGCCGGGCGGCAGAGTTTTCTTTGATCCTCCGTTCCGCGATTCCGGGACTACGACGTGGCACGACCTTGCCGAGAGCGGCGGAAGCGATGCCGAGTGAGACCGTTCCCTCGCGTCCGAGGTCTCCGCTGCGTCCGCGACCGGCCCGAACAAGCTCGTCGTCAACGAGACGAGACTCCCCATCGCGGACGGTGGACCGACGGCCTCGATACCGTCGAGGGACGTTGGGCCGATAACGACGCCGAGCACGTCGGCCCCGGCGTTTACCGCCTCGGCGAGTTTGTTTGCCTCCCGCTCGATGATCCTCGATTCCGTCATGTTTGGTTGGGAGGGCACGGGGTATCGGGGAATCCCGTCGTCCAGGAATACCGGAATCGCGACGTGGGTCTCCTCCTCCTCCTCCTCCTCCTCCTCCTCCTCCTCCTTCTGCTCCCCCCGGTTATTTCCTTCTCCGTCGTTCTCGTCGTCGCTCTTGAACGAGGCGATGAGCGGCGCGCTGACGCTGATGCTGGGGAACGAGACGTCGTTCGGCGAATCCTCGTTCCATTCGTCGCTGACGACGCTCCGTTTCATGCCGGAGGACTCCCGTTCGCGCATCGCTTCCGTCTGCTGCACCAACGTGGCGGTCAGTCGATCCAGCGAGGCTATCATAGCATCGGGATCTCTCTGCCGCCGGTATTCTTCCTCCGCCTCGGTTTCGCCGCGATTCCTCGACCGGTCCTTCTCCCGAAACGTGGCCCGTTCCACGGCTGCCAATAGAGGATCGATGCTCGGACGCGGCGGAGCATCGCTCGTATTCCTACCATCCGCCTTCTTTTTCGTCTCCTCCTCCTCCTCCTCGATCCCGAGGTTGTTTCCGATCCTCGTTGCCTGCGCCGAGCCTCTCCTATTCTCATCGTTGCTGGTATTTTTCGTATCCACGCCGTCGAGCAACGAATTTTCCTCAGCGACCTCGTCGCTGACCGTGACCATTGACGATAACCCCCCCGCCCCCGTTTCCATTAGGACGTACGACGCCGAGTCTTCCTTGGTACGGATTCCTCCGCCATCTGCGCCGCCGTGCCGCGCGAGACTCGACGCCGTTGCGGGTGGACGAGAGTCGAGGGTATTATTCGCTGCGAGGAAGATATCTTCCCGGCGCTCGTCGTCGTCGTCGTCGTCGTCGTCGCGTGACTCGGCGGTATCGGGAAGCGGGGTGGTAGTAGCGTCGACGCGATTCAAGGCGCAGCTGGTTTGATAACGCGTCAGATTCGCGACGGCCGGTCGTACGGGATTTTCCAGGCGGTTTTGTCCGAACGATCGTCCGTGCCTGAAATCGAACGCGCGTTAACTTCTCTCGTCGATTCGTATCAATAATAATTACGCGGTCGGGGAATATACGGAGGCAACGTCGCTCGATGTTCGAGCGGAGACGTCTATCGCGGAATACCTGTCGTTGTCCGTTCGAGTGCCGATTCGCGCGGGCTCGTGCGTCCCCGTCGTCGTTCCCTCGTCGTTCTCCTCGCGCACCGCGAACGCCGTTCCAGGGTTCATCCCTCCTCCAGCCGCCGCGGCGGGATCTTCTTCCTCGTTCGAATGACGCGACGCCGAAAACGGCGATTCCTGTTCTTCTCCGTCTGTTGGGTTTTCGGTGATTTTCGCGTCGTCGCCGATCGTCGAAATGATCGATGGGAGGACGGGTGACGTGCCGCGGCTCGTAGATCCGGATCGCGTTTCCAAATCAGCTGTAAAAATCGGGCAATCTTGAGATACGAACGATGATAAGAGAGGGCCTCGGTAGAGACGCGTGACGCGCGACCACGTAAAATTAAAGCCGAGGCCAATCGAACGATTCCGATCGGCTCCGATCCGTTGCGATAAGCGAGTTTCGAATACTTATTGCCGTCGATTCGGAACGCGCGAGGCGACGTTAAACTCGCGCGTCGGGGGGTCCCCCTGTCATCGTGCCGGGGATCCACCCGCCGTCAATCGTTTTTTCTCGCCGTTCAGCCGGTGATCGTGAGAAAAATTCGCGACTCGTGCCGAACGTTGACCGGACCGCGATAGGGGTAACGGGTACTACCCGAGCTACCCTCGCGCACGATTCGTGCGAGAAATTCTAGCGATTCGTTCGAACGGTTTATTACGCGACGCAACGCGACGGAGAACACGGGGACGACCCGGAACGATTCCACTCTCGAAATTATACGTCACGGGCATAGACGTCGATCGACCGTCGGACCTATTGCTCGTTTCCCTCCTTACGTTCTTTCGTTCTGCTTCGAAGCTAATGAACCGCGCGTAGTAATCGAGGCCCGATCGTGTCGGGCGCGTATCACCCCGAACGACTAACAAAATCAACGCCGTAACGCAACCGGCTATCGCGAAACCATCGTTTCACGGATCTTCGTATTTTCCATGTCGCACCGGGACGCTCGGATACGTCAATAGCGTCGGATTCATCGGTCGCATCTCTCCCCCCTCCCCCCGCTTCGATCTCTCTACTCGTCCGCGCGTTGTGCTTGTGACTTACCCGAACGCCGGACGAAGGGATCGGTGCTGCGTGGTTCGTCGTCTCCGGCAACGATGAAACGATCTTCTACCAGCGTTTCGGCCGGGGTATCTATCATCGACGAATCGTCGTCGGCGACGAGAACGTTAACATCGTTGGAAAACAAATAATTATCCGAATTGTTTGGCATCGTCGGAGAATCGTGTTGCGGCAATGATATCCGTGCCTGTTCCACGCGAATATCTGAAACAGAGTTTCAAAGTCACGGCGAGTATTTAACGCGCGACGCGGAGCCGCGACCTACGCGATGGATCGCGGCCGTTGGATTTTTTCGCCCTTTTTCACCAACCTGTTCCCAGTCGCGCCTTGGATTGATTTTCCTTCCTCGTACCTTCGCGACGACGATCGTCCCGTCGATCCGAAAACAAATCGGCATGTTCGGTTCGACGAGCGGCCTCCGAAGCCGTTCCGGATGCCCACGGGTCCGAGGTCTCGCGGGCGTAGCCGATCCGATCGCGAACCTCGACGACTGTTCGCTCTGCCGATGGAACGGTTGGATTCGTCTCGAAACTTCGCCGATCACGCGACTCGGTCGCTCTCGAATCGACGAACGCGCGCCCGTCGAGCTCGCAATTCCGCGCGAATGAATCTCTCGATGAATCTGGTTCGCGGGAAGCCGCTGTTCGCGTGTTCCGCGTGACGGATTTCGCGAGAGGATGGTCGCGAGGATCCGCGAGGCCGGCCGCTTCGAGTTCGTCTCTGGAATAGTCGGCTTTCACTTCGCCCTCGTTAGATGCCGTCGATCTGTTCAACTCGTCGATAAACGAGGAACCGTCCGTCGAGGAGCGCAGGAACATCTGCGAACATACGGAGTCGCGATCCGTAACGGAACCCCACGACATCGCGGAGGTAACGCGACTCGCGTCCACGGCATCGAGGAGTTGTTCCGATTCCACCGGCTTCCGTCTCTCCGCGATGGAATTCCCGTATCGAGCCGCGTATTTTCCATCGGCCGTTCCGAGATTGTTCTGCTCGGACGACGACGACGACGACGACGACGACGACGAAGACGACGAAGACGACGACGACGACGACGACGAAGACGAAGACGACGCCGAGGACGCGCGAGTTTCGGGAAGGATGCCGAATCCGATCGCGGCGTGCAGGGAGGTGGATTGTTGTCTGGGCTGGAATTCCGTCGGTGATAGGACGTTGACGGCGTGTCGATTCGATCGCTCGAACACGGTGTCGGAATGCGCGCTGGTGACGGAACGAACCGATTCGCGACTCTCGCTCCGGGGAAATCTGGCCGAGGATACAGCCTGGGACCGGTAGGAATGTCCGTTACGCGATTCGAGATCCCCGAATCGGCGTTCCATCTTCGCGAAGGGAAACTTGTCGTCCCTGCTCGTCGGCGAGGTACTGGGCTCGATGTTGTCGCACGTCTCCGCCAAGTTCTGATCGATCTCGCGCTCGAGGGCTCGTTGCCGGCGCGCGACGAGCGTCGGTAGCGTCGGCAATCCGAGACCCCGGGCCGTCGAGTCGAGGTGTACGATGTTACCGCTGCCGGGACGGGCCCCGAGCAGGTTTTTCAACGCGGCGCTGGATCCCATCGATATCATTTTGTGCTTCGAGTGAACGAGGCTGCGCAGCATCGGTACCGCTCCCAGGTCCCAGAGCAACCGTTGATCCTGGGGACAACGAGCGGAGAGATTCCAAAGTGCCCCGCAGGCGTTGCTCACCACCGTTAAACTCGGTGATCGGAGCTGTCGCAGCAGCACCTGCAGGCATCCCCTTTCACGAAGGATCGCCCGGTAGTCTTCTCTCACGGCAACGTGGCTCGACACGTTTCTCAATATGCCCCCGGCGTTCTCGACGATCGCCAGGGTCTTCGACGGTGCCTCGTAGCCGAGCATGTCGACGAGAAACGCGAGCGCTCCTTCGACGGCGCACACGTCGACCTTGTTCGTGCTGCAGTGGGCGGAGAGGTTCCACAGCGCGGAGAGAATCGATTTCAGCGTCGATTCCTTGCGACCCTCCATCGCCGCTCTGGTCAGCCCGACGACCGCTCCTACCTCGCGCAATGTCTGCTTGCTGCTGCTGTCGGCCCGCCAGGATAGATTTCTGAGGACGCTCGCGGTCACCTGACGGAGATCGTCGCTGGGGCTGCGCAGCTGCGCGACCAGCGCCCTCATGAATTCTCGGAACGAACAGAGCAGCGCCTTGTTGTTCCCGTCGCCGAACGTCAGATTCGTCAGCGCCATGCCGGCGTAACGACGCAAGGTGACGCAGTTTTGATCGTCGCATTCGCTCCCGTGAGCCGCGTGATCCATTTCTATCAGCTCCGCGACCGCGTGGAGGCCTCCCAGGGTGCACATCGCGTGCCGATGGGCCTCGTCGAACGAAAGCTTCATCAGCGCGGCTATCGTTGGTCCGGGATGCCTGTCGAAGTCGTCTGCGAACGGACAAAAAAAACAACAAAAAACCTCGTTACAGAGCCGACGACGACACCAACGATACTCTCGAGTTGGCGATGGAAACGAGAATTTCTACGGAATACTCGCGAACGACGTTCGAGATCGAGAAAACCACCGTTTGCCCCGCCCCATGGAACGGTAGAGGAGAAAAAATTTGACGTACCGAGGGGGTGACCCGCTTCCAATGCTGTTCGTAGAGTCTGACAGTAATCCCTGAGTTGTTCGAGGAGCCTCAATACCCTGGCCTCTCTACGGCCGGCTCGTTCCTCGCCTCTCGATCTGACGATGTTGTGAATGGCCTGGGCTGCCCGCTCTCGTGTCTCGGGGTCTTGTCCCGGAGCGTGAACGAGCTGAACCAACAACGGTAGGCAGCCTGAAACGTAGAACGGAGAAAGACGTCGGGCAACATTCGATAAGAGACCACCCACCCCGTCACCAGAGTTTAAAAAGTTGAAAAAGAATAGATTTGTTGTTGTTGTTTTTTTTTTCTTTCCAATTCCGACTAGCGTGTTGCACGGCACGGTTAGCTGCTAACGTGCGCACCCCACGTTCACCACGTTTATTCGTCGTACCGATTAAATAATAATACAACTGTAATCGTATACCCAGCCGGTGGAATTTCCATCCAACGCTATACCCGCGTAACTACCAGGTGATCGATGAAGTTTACAAACACCCCGGCCCGCTATCAGCTGCTGCTGCTGCTGCTGCTGCTGCTGCTGCTGCTGCTGCTGCTGCTGCTGCTGCTGCTGCTGCTGCTGCTGCTGCTGCTGCTGCTGCTGCTGCTGCTGCTGCTGCTGCTGCTGCTGCTGCTGCTGCTGCTGCTGCTACTACTACCGACCCGACCCAACCGATACGCGTGCATTTTTGTCTGGTCGATCGAATATACCAACCTGATTGTCTCATGGCCAAGCAACTGTCGGTGGAGCTGCTCATGGAAAGGAGCGTAGCGCTCATATCTTCCCGTCCTTCGGCTCCACCCAGCATCCCGAGGAGACTGTAAACAACGTCCACCTTAGCCCCGAGTCTTCGTTGTCCTTGGATTCCGGTTCTTTCGGTAGACGCGACGCTCGTCGTACGAACGCCGGAAGTGAGCCCCGTCACGCTGACCGGATCCTGCGAAACGAGCATCCGCGGGTTAAAAACGTAAGGGAAATTCCCGATCGCGAGCTCGACGATTCCTCGGCCGGGTGGGATATTCCTGTATATCCACCGTTCGCCGCCGCCGTCGCCGATATACGGATCGTTTACCCACCAAGCGTCGGGCGGAAATGAAAGATTCGCTCACGTTACGGGCGGTGACGGTGGCAGAAGTTCGCGCATCGCCGATAACGGTTCGTTGACCGTTCCAAAGACCACGTTCGACGGGCCAAGTTCCCCGGTGCAGGAGAGACGACGACGACGACGACGACGTCGTTGGAGATCCGTGCGTTCCGAAACGAGCGCTGCCGGATACACCGTCATCCTCGCTACTGCCATCCCCGTTGTACGATTTTCCAACGTTCGCGTACGGCTGGAAAACAGCAGCGTTACACGCATATGAAATAGTTCGCGGCAGCGGAATACCTGCGGTTTGAAATCGCGAGATGTACGATCGTAAAAATAGGCTTTACGGTCGTATCGTCGACGGATAAAGAAAATGATGTAACAGAAATTCGATACATGTTCCAAACGGCATGACCATGAGTTACTGGGACTCGAAATAGAAACGAAATATCTTTTCACACGACCGGTTCGACGTACCCTGCGAGAAGAGAATCGAGCGAAACGATAAGCGAGAAGTAACGATCAACGACGACGACGACGACGACAACAACGACGACGATAGAAACGATGGTGATAAACGACGGCGACGACGAGGACGAGGACGACGACGACGACGACGACGAGGACGACGATGACGAGGACGACGACGACTACGACGACGAGGACAACGACGACGAGGACGACGACGAGGACGACGACGACGAGGACGACGACGACGACGACGACGAGGACGACGACGACGACGCCGACGACGAGGACGACGACGACGACGACGAGGACGACGACGACGACGACGAGGACGACGACGACGACGACGAGGACGACGACGACGACGACGAGGACGACAACGACGAGGACGAGGACGAGGACGACGACGACGAGGATGACGACGACGGGGACGAGGGCGACGACGACGAGGACGACGACGACGAGGACGGGGACGACGACGACGACGAGGACGAGGACGACGAGGACGAGGACGACGACGACGAGGACGAGGACGACGACGACGAGGACGACGAAGACGAGGACGAGGACGAGGACGAGGACGACGAGGACAAGGACGAGGACGACGGCGACGAGGACGAGGACGTATACGACGAGGACAAGGACCACGACGAGGACGAGGACGAAGACGACGACGACGAGGACGAGGACGACGATGACGAGGACGAGGACGACGACGACGAGGACGAGGACGACGAGGACGAGGACGACGACGACGAGGACGAGGACGACGACGACGAGGACGAGGACGACGACGACAAGGACGAGGACAAGGACGACAAGGACGAGGACGAGGACGACGAGAACAAGGACGAGGACGACGATGACAAGGACGAGGACGAGGACGAGGACAACGAGGACGACGAGGACGAGGACGAAGACGAGGACGAGGAAGACGAGAGCGAAGACGACGTGAGCGAGGACGACGAGGACGAGGACAAGGACGAGGACGAGGACGACGAGGACGACGACGACGAGGACGACGACGAGGACGACGAAAAGGACGACGACGACGACGAGGACGACGCCGATAACGACGACGAGGACGACGACGACGACGACGACGAGGACGACGACGACGACGACGACGAGGACGACAACGACGCCGACGACGGGGACGACGACGACGACGACGAGGACGACGACGACGACGACGACGACGAGGACGACGACGACGACGACGAGGACGACGACGACGACGACGAGGACGACAACGACGAGGACGAGGACGAGAACGACGACGACGAGGACGACGACGACGAGGACGACGACGACAAGGACGACGACGACGAGGACGAGGACGACGACGACGACGACGAGGACGAGGACAACGAGGACGAGGACGACAAGGACGAGGACGAGGACGACGAAAAGGAGGACGAGGACGACGATGACGAGGACGAGGACGAGGACGAGGACGACGAGGACGACGAGGACGAGGACGAAGACAAGGACGACGAGGACGAGGACGAGGACGACGAGGACAAGGACGAGGAGGACGAGGACGACGACGAGGACGACGACGACAAGGACGACGATGACGACGACGACGAGGACGACGACGACGACGAGGACGACGACGACGACGACGAGGACGACGACGACGACGACGACGACGAGGACGACGACGACGACGACGAGGACGACGACGACGACGACGAGGACGACAACGACGAGGACGAGGACGAGGACGACGACGACGAGGATGACGACGACGGGGACGAGGACGACGACGACGAGGACGACGACGACGAGGACGAGGACGACGACGACGACAACGAGGACGAGGACGACGAGGACGAGGACGACGACGACGAGGACGAGGACGACGACGACGAGGTGGCGACGACGAGGACGAGGACGAGGACGACGAGGACAAGGACGAGGACGACGGCGACGAGGACGAGGACGTGGACGACGAGGTCAAGGACCACGACGACGACGAGGACGAAGACGACGACGACGAGGACGAGGACGACTACGACGAGGACGAGGACGAGGACGACGACGACGAGGACGAGGACGACGACGACAAGGACGAGGACGACGACGACGAGGACGAGGACGAGGACGACAAGGACGAGGACGAGGACGACGAGAACGAGGACGAGGACGACGATGACGAGGACGAGGACAAGACGAGGACGAGAAA
>OZ018312.1:0-23378 GCA_963969455.1 Arge pagana | reverse complement strand
TCCGGGAATCGTCGTCTCGTCGAATACCCGGCGAGAGATCGAAATCGAACGGAAGGTTTAGCTATCTATATCGTCGAAGGACTCGCGACAAACACGGTCAAGGCAAGAGCCGCCAATCGTGGACGAGAGAAGGTTCGCCGCGTGTTCTCCCGTAAAAGAATTGTTCTTTTATAAAAGTCATACCCGCGCGATTCGCTCGTCGCCGCTGCGACACTGTACAATTTCTATTATTTAAAAATTGTCGTGCCTTACGAGATACTTTTTCCCCCGTTACACGGTCATCGCGGTCGTTTCGGCGTCGCGCCGTCGTACGCGGACCGCATCGGCAACGACCGAAACGGAAAGCGTGGAAAACGCGTCGATTCGTCGCGAATTTTCTCGACAACGACGGAAACGAGATCGGTCGGATCCGCGCCGAGGAAGCGAAGGGCAAAACGAGGTATACGCGATCTGCGACGCGCGTCCGCGAAGTGCGATGCCCACGGGAGGGGTGCACCCTCGGGGGAACTCGGAACTCGAGACGCACCCTCTTTTCCCCGGTCACCCCGGAGAGCTCGAGTTCGAACCCCGGCGAACGATGATCAATAGTTTCACCCTCCGCGAACCAACGCGTAGGTAGGTGTCTAGGTACCTACGATCCCCTCCCCTTTCCTGTCCCTCGCTAGCTTCGGGCTCCCGTTGTGTTGTAGGTACAACGTGCCATCTAAGCGAGTGATATCGCGATGGGGATGATGCACGGGGAGAGGGGGCGGGGGGTGGGGGGAGGCGAATCTGTAGGACCGTCGCGGAGGTGACTCGTGAAAATTTTCCGGCCCTCGCGTATAACGGAATACGGAGGGGGAAAGGTTGCGACCGCGAACAAAGCTGCCGCGGGAATATTACGTATCGCGTCGAGGTGTTGCCGCATTTAATACCGCGATAGCCGGTATCCCGTGCCGATAGTTGCAAAGATTCGTATCAACTTACCGCGCTTGATTCGCGATTTTGCTGACGCTGCCAGGCGACGAGCCGAGCAGTCAATTCGGTGGTTCGAAATCCACCGGTGGCGATCCCCGACTCCGTCGTCGTGGTCGTCGTCGTCGTCGTCGTCGTCGTCGTCGTCGTCATCGCGGTAGTGGTCGCGATCGTCGGCGTCGTCGTAGCAATCCCGATTCTGTCCACGAAGCTACGATGTTTGTGAAAAAAAAAAAATCGTTAACGAATCTTCGTTGAGCACGTACAAGTTTCGAGAAAACGTTCGTGAAGCAAATTACTCGCCGGAAAGTATTTTTAACCGAGGTGAAAATTCGTAAATAACGACCGTTGCTAAATATTTGCATGCGAGAAACATTTCCAAAAACAAATCGACGCTCCAACGTTAACCCGTTAGTTTACAAATCCACGATCGCTGGATTGCGATCGCTGTACGAAATTTCATTTGTTCGTCACGGAGAATATAGTTTTTTCGAAAACCATCCGGATGGGATCCTGCGGGATGCAAAGATTTGCGTCGTTGGAAAACACGTACGATGCGGTTGAACGGGTAATCGATCGAGTTTCTCGGGTATTATCCGGCGTACGTAGGCAGCAAGGTACTAAATGCTCGTATCTCCTATGCTCCCGCGCGGACACGAATGACCTACGTACCTGTTACACATTCTACGGGCAGGTACGTCGCGGCGTACGATTAACACCCGCGAGAAACCCGACGAACGAACGGAATTCCAGCCGACATATCGCGGGGAACGAAGAGAAAATTACGCCGCCGAATCTACTAATTCCGATCGTGTTTCCGATTATTCGGCGAGGTTCTACCCACCTTCGGGACGTTGCCTGGCGTTGATCGGCATCGAATCTTCGATAGTTTTCCCGCCGGGGTCGAACGATTTCGCAGGAATCGGTGAATAATTTTCCTGCAACCACGTCACAATCATAGCCGACGAATATTTCGTGAAATTTGAGAACTGAGCAGAAAACCGTGCGTTTTCGATGATACGCGGTCCCTCGTGTACCGTACGTTCGAACGAACGGGAAGCGAGAGAGTAGATCGGCTTCGGCGCAGCTCGAGATCGACGTACTTGTTACGTAATTAGTAATAAATATAACCGACGACACGCGACAGCGCGAAGAAAAAAGCTTCTCCGTACGATCGCGTTCGCGCGCCACCATTCACGACGAAACTTGAAACGCGCCCGTACGCACCCGGTACCGAGAGGACGCGCGTCGGTATGGGTTCGAGACCGTCGCGCGTCCGCGCGAGGAAATTCGTAAATTGTCGCGAGTGTTTTTCGAAGCGAAAGCGAGGCGTGCGAGGTAAACCGTCGGGTAACGAAGAACAGCGTTGCCCTACGACGAGGCGTTCGCATCGTCGACGCGGTGACAACGGACATTCGACAGTCGCGCGCGTCTGCTCGCGGATGAAACTCTTCCCCGGTCAAAGATACCGGTTTTTTTTTTTCTTCGAAAATATCGGTGACGAGCGACGACGAATTCTCCGGGCATATTACAAACGAAGCGACCAGCGTCGGTTTTCGACTACGCGTCGCGAGGGAATCATTTTCGGGACAACAAATGCGTTTGCGGAACGAGTAACCTAAGGATCCGGCGGGGGTTACGATGAGAGCCGACGAAACTTACCGTCGACGAGGAACAGTTATAGACGCGATCCGCTCGGATAAAAAAACGGCGGGCTTGAAAAAAAAAAAAAAAAAAAATAGAAAATAGAAAACCGACTCGTTCGACCGATGTCGAATAACGCGATACGGGGATACGCGGTAACGAGCGCGAACAGAATCTACGTTACGTTCCCGACACGAGGCTTTTCTTAGGCGGGGTTAACGTCTGTCGCCTGCCATTTTCTCGACGTAGGTACGGGGGACGTACGGGAAGAAATTGTGATCGGGGGGGGGGGGGGGGGGACAGGGATAGGTGTATTCGCGCGCGGTTGATCGGTCTATACTCACGAAAATATTCCATCTCGGCGTCGATAAAATCTGGAGAGCTTTCAGACGGTTTCGATTCTCAGCTGGTCCCGGGTCAAAAAATCATCGATCACCCATTTCCGGAAATGGCACGACGAAGATTCGCGCTGTACGATCACCGCCTCGTTCGTGCCGGACTTTCGCGTTGCCTTTTTCTAATTACCTGCTACGTGCATCCGCGTACGCGGCTCAACGCTCCGCTCCGCTTCTTATCATTCTCATAAATCATCGATTCCGATCAGCGCGCTGACACGCGGACGCGATCCGTCGCGTCGAAGAATCGTTTCGGTGGTGCCGCCGCCGCCGCCGAGTCGTTTATCTCGGATGCGCCGCGGCGACGGATAACGACGAGGCTACGTTGAAATTTCCTTGCCGAAATTCAAAACCTTACGAGTTCCGCGACGACATCCCGGACGATCGTTTCCATTTCAATGTTTGCCGCGATCGTCACCTCGCCAACTTCAGTCCGATCGGTGACAAAAATTACACGACGGTCGAGAAACGAATGACGAAGATTCTCTTCGCCGATCGACGTCGATGCCCGAGTATCTGGTACTCGGTAGGTAGGTACCGAATTTGCCAGGAAATTTGATCGTGAATCGGTTACCCGTCCATCGACCTACCTACCTACCTACCTACCTACCTACCTACCTACCTACCTACCTACCTACCTACCTACCTACCTACCTAGCTACCTACCTACCCGCCTACCTGCCTACACGCCCGCATACTTTCGACCGGACGGCGCGCCGCCCCGCGTCACCCTTTTCGTACGGGTGGAATTTCGAGACGGGCGGAAATGTGTTCACCTCGCAAGTTTTACCGCGAACGGTCCCGTCTCGAGAGCGATTCGTCGGGTAAAGCAGTAAATGACAAATATCCAGGTATAAAGCGTACCCACCCTTCTCGTGATTTCTCTTGACGTGGGTGGTCGCGTTGTGATTGTAGTCCGTTTCCTCCGGGTGATCAAAAAGATCCGAGGACAATTGTCGTTGCAGGAGAATCGTCTCGTGGGTGAGTCCCCGTACCTGCACCAATAATTCCTCGTAGCTCGATACGGGCAGCGTCATGGTTGTATAGCCGCCAGCACTCGACCGTCCCGCTGCACTTGCCGCCCGAGGAAATATTCCAACCCATCCGACTCGAGTCGCGAACGATCGATCCACCGAAATATCCTGCCCATTTATCGAAGTTTATCGCGTTTGACGAGAGACGAGAGACGAGAGACGAGAGACGAGAGAACGGAAAAAAACGGTGAAAGGACAACCTCGGCGGCGATCGATGCTCGGAAATTCGATCGAATCTTTCGATTTAAATCTTTAACGCTGGTGATTCCAACTTTTCGCACCGGTCGACCTTGCCCCGCTTTTTCCTACGGCCGCTTCCTTCCGGCTCGTGAACCTGCTTTTTAGCCGTTCACCGACTCTTCTTCACCTGCAAAAAATTCGATTGGTTCAATCTTTTCTCTCCGTTACCTTTTTACATCGCGATAGCTCTCCGATTGCAAGCGTCCGAGCGAGTATTCGTCGTTTCCCCGTTTCCACCGACACCGCGCGACAACGCGCGCTTACGATCGAGGCTTTGATTTTTGTTATGTTTTTTTTTGTTGTTTTTTTTTTTTTTTGTTTCCTCTTTCTCGTTTCTTTCCACACCGCGGAGAGTCTGCGGAGAGTGTGGAGGCCGTAACGGTCACGCTTGGGTGAACGGATCGTCGTGATTTCGCCGTTTCACATTGAACGCGAGAAAGCGTATGGGGGGGGGGGGGGGGGGAGGAGGAGGTACGAGGCGTTCGGCGAAAGTGGTGCGAAATCGTCGATTTTGATCTTTCTCGTTGATGTTTCGCTAACATAATTAAGGCAAAGAAAAACGATGCGAATGTTGGCGAGGAAACGACGCGGGCGAGGCGACGTTTGCCCGTAAAACCGACCGAGTCTTCGAAATTCCGTTCGACGTCGGGTTGCGACGCGACACCCGTGTAATGTAATTAGTCGCGAGAAATCGATCGTAATAATCGCTGATAACGCGAACCGTGATTTATCGTTATCGTGCGACGAAACGGGATGCGTTGCAATGATTAGCCCCAATGCGAAGTTCGACGTCGCTTTTTTTTTTTTTACGACGTTACCTAACGTGGCGAGACCTTGAATGGAATGTCAACCGGTTTACGAAGAATGTGCACGACTGTAACGGAACTCCCTCCGGATAATTGCGCCTCCCCTCCCCCCCCCCCTCCCCCCCCCCCTCCCCCCCCAACCCCGCAGTTTCGATCAACGCTGTTTCTCTCGGTCTTTCCGTGTTCGGCTCGTAACGGAAATAACCTATCCACGGCGACGATGGAACAGGGAATACGGAAATTTTTGGTCGTTTGTCGTGATCTTGGCATCGCTGCCGCGAGAGACGGTCCGCAAGGTCCACCACCGGGGTCCCCGTGTCCCCGTGCTACCAGCGCGTCTCGCCTGACGGTTCAACGGACGCGGAATATGGGTTACTTTCGATGGGATCGCGTATTCCCAGAGTTCGTACAACCTATTCTTGGAACTTGACGCGCAACAATCTCTCGTACAGCATTGTGACCCGCGTCGCTGCAGACGTGCCGTCCATGCCGTACCACGGAAATAAACGTCTGCTGCACGGTCCGGTTCGACGAATACATTTGACGAAAGAAAAAGAAAGAAACGAAAACAATACCGCTCGGATAGGTAAGTACGCGTGTATATTCGTATTTTGGATTCCCGCGTAATCTTTGGCAAGATTCGACGAGTTCCACCGTTCCACCGGGAACAACTCGTCGGCACGGGAGTGCAAAGTGTAGGATACGAAAGAGAAAAACGGGGACGCGTCGCCAGCGGCACGTGGGTCAAATCGGTCCCGAAACGGTACAATCGCAACGAAGGAACGATAAAAAGAGGAAATATTCACCTCGTATCGTTGAAAATCCGTCGTACCGTTCTCTTATCTCGCCGATACGTGGGACCTACTCGTATTTTCCTAAACCCCCTCTTCTCCCAGAGAAAATATTTCCCGTGGACCGTTGAACGATGTAGGTACGCGACGCACTTTTACTTGCGAATTTTCTTAGTTGGAAGAACACCGGGAACTTTCCTGCTCACTACTGCTGCACGGTCGCGTTTCGATCACGCTCGCGGCTACTCGCGTGCCGCGTGTTTCTCTTCCCCGTCTCTCGTCGAATTTCACTCGTCGTTTCGCGTTCTTTCAACTCGACACCAAGCGTACGTATAACACTCGTACTCGGGGTACCTACGCGTATTATTATCGCGAAACTGTCGAGGCTTCCGGACGACGAACGATCTCTACAATAATCTCTGGTTTGGCGCGCGTGAACTCGTCGCGCGATCCTCGTCCTACCGATTTATTTACCTTTCCCGTGCTCGTTCCACGTTTGTGACACGCTCACGCCGAGCTCGCGAGCACTGCCGTTTCGAGTAGCGACGGCTGCGGCTGGCTGCGGCTGCTAGAATCACCGGTAGTAGTGGTAGGTAGAGCTGGTAGTGGCTGGTAGCTTCGACTTCGGCTCCGGCCGAGGGCCGACGAGGTCACGCTTGGTTTCCCGCCGCGAGGGACGGATTCCCCGCCTAGACTCGATAACTCCGCGTACCTACTGTGTAAATGCAGACCGCGACGCCCTCCGTTCCTTCGCCTCGAGTCGAACCCCTGCCGTCGTCTAGTCGTCGTGGCGTCGCGTAGATGCGTATACCGCGTACCTTACCTACCCCGAATCCTGTACGCGTGCATGTATACGCGCGCGTACTTACTACCCACGCACAGATACAAATAGTCGTATAACGACGCGTGATCGCGCGTCGTCCCTCGTTTCGCCTCGCGTACGTACCTTACCAGTACCTAGCGTACCTTATCCTCCTCTCCCCCGCCCCTCCTCGTTGCGCCCGATCGCCCCGCACCGATGCAAAATAAAACCCCGATGCAAAAAAAAAAAAAACGAATTTGATTTGAAATCGAGGTCTCGCGATGTCGGCTCGTGTTCGAGATAAATTTGCAGCCGTCAACGAGAGTCCATTTCGGGAACGAGACGCGTGCGTCTGCGACGAGTCAACTGTCTATTTCGCGTAGATGCAAGAAAGTTGCGAATGACGAGATCCACGCGACGTTGGGACGCCTCGAGTTCGATGACAAGTGCGATAGGTACGCGTTTGCGAGTTTCTTGGAAAACGTGGTTTGGATCCTACCAAGAATCCAACTCGCATTGTTGTTCGATCATTGTTGGCGGAGGTCCCCCCCCCCCCCCTAATTCCCTTATTTCGAACGAGGTGCAATAGATCGCGCAGGTAGTTCCTCGTCATATTTCGACGCGAGAACTTGGAATTTTTTTCTCACGCCCTCACTTTCCACCTACGCATCCGATACTTAGCGTTGCTCGATCCGTGCGAGTACCACGCGTGTGGATTCTGTACGACGAAGAAGAGTACGAGATAAACCGGTAGCGGATGCGAATCTCTCCTACCCAGCCCCGACAACGACAGCGATATTTTCCGTTCAACGATCGAACCGTATGGACGTATCAGCGGATCCCCCGAACATCGGGTGTTTGCTGCGTAGCGTCGCGCGAGGTGCGAACTGCTGAAAATCGTTACCATATTCTGCACCTCGAACGGAACGAGTTGTTCGTTTCATCGCGTACCTTTGAACTACCTGTATCTACCTTTTTTACGTTAGTTTAGCCAACCGAAAGCGATACCGAGCACAACGATCGGTGCCGCGCGCACGAGCGTCGCTCGGGTTGCCGGGATTCGGGTGCAGTTCGCTATGCTCCCGCGTCGCGTTATTTTCCCGCGAGATGTCGATCTCGTCGCCGCGCTCTCGCGGTTCTCGCCGAGTAATTTCCGGCCACGTTAAAATAAAATACCTAGACGCACCGAGTACTCGCCTACTGGTAGCGAGTACTTGGGTACTTTTAATTCGTCCGATGCACGGAATATTTGTTCGCGCTTCGCGCTGGTGCTACTTTCTGACGTGTGCGGCTTGTCAGGCGTGAACATTGTCCACGTCGTATTTTAACGAATGCGATTTTGATTTTCTCCATCGTTCGTCAAAATGGACTGCTGGACGACGTCGTTCGTCCTCGCGACGTTGCTCGGTGCCGTCTTTCGCGCGGGTGGAGTCGAGCTAACCTTCGAATTACCGGACAACGCTAAGGAGTGTTTTTACCAGGAAATAGAGAAGAACGTCTCGTCGACCCTCGAATTTCAGGTACGGTTTGCCTTCGCTCTCATCGTCGTGATTCTCCCCCCATTCGGATTCCCGACACGGCAATCACGTCACAGCGTCAAATGCCTGAACAAAATCGCGTCCAGACCTCATTCGTGAGTATTCGTATTGTTTTGTTTGTTTTTTTTTGCTCCATCCTTCGACGTCAGGTCGTAACTGGTGGCCAATACGACGTGGACGTTACCTTGGAGGCTCCGAACAAGGAGATAATCTATCGCCAAGTCAAGATGCAGTTCGACTCGCACACGTTCACGCCGACGATCAGCGGTATATACAAGGCTTGTTTCAGCAACGAGTTCTCAACTTTTTCTCACAAGCTCGTCTACATGGATTTCCAAGTCGGCGACGAGCTCCCGTTGCCCGGAATCGGAGAGCACGTAACCGTCATGACTCAGGTACGTGTTACGCCTCTTTCGACGAAAGAAAATCATTTTCGACGAGGTCGAGTCGAACGTTGATATTAAATTTGATCGACGGTTGTGCCCGCAGATGGAGTCGTCGGCGCAGGAAATTCACAAAAATCTGAATGGTATTTTGGACTATCAGACGCATCATCGGCTGAGGGAGACGCAGGGTCGTAAAAGGGCCGAAGATCTGAACGAACGAGTTATGTGGTGGTCCGTTATGGAGACGATAACGATCCTCGTCATTACCGTCGGTCAGGTCCTAATTTTACGAAACTTTTTCACCGACCGAAATCCTTATCAAAGTCTTTAGCACGTTGAAATCGATCGTAACGATGATCCGTGCTGTCTACGGTCGTTTCGTTACGGTTGTAAATAAAATTTTTTAACCGCGAACGTTCGATCGATCGCCTACGAACGTACGTCGTCGAAGCAGTCGGCGAGGTGTGAGCGTCGCGATACATCGTTACGGACGGAAACGTCGACGCGCGGGTTGGGAAAAGAACGGAAAGGAAACAAACGGAACGAAAAAACAACGAACCGAACCACGATCAGGCTGGGCGGCTCGATTCGAGGGTGGTCGGTAATCGCGTATGAATATGGACGTTTCGTCGACGAACGACCGCTACTCTCCGCCGATTGTTATCGCGTACAGTTATTTGGTTATTAATTTATAGGACTTTGGGTAGACAGATCTTGATATGGGTGCTCCTAGAAATTACAATCGGCACGAAAACGTATAAAACGTATTTTCGTGCCGCGTCCCTCTCGGGACTTGGGGTAAATCGAGCCACGTGAAATGCGAACAGTTCGCGAGATGTTGGCGTACGAGTCAGATTTTTATTATTGTATGTGTGTTGTATAATTCAGTAAAATATTTCTGATCCACGACTGATTCGGTCGTTCGACCGTTGGTTATCACGAATTTTTCTCACCGGAGTTCCGACGAAAATATCAATCCTGTTTGTAATTTCCGACCCGACGTCGCGGGGTGTTGTGTACGCCGCGTCGTCGGGTCAGCAGCTCTCTCCCGTGCATCGTCTCGTCGTCGTTGCCACGCTTAAGCTGCGCGCAGGCGTAAAATGATACGAATCTGGCCGGGCTTTACGACGAGGCACCGGATATTTCAATGTTTTTTAGCAGTAAAAATTTGCCGCATTCTGTCCTCGAGTCGTAATAGCAACGCGTATGTATTCGTCATTTACGTGCGGAGGGGGTAAGTAAGCGGACGAACAAACGATCGGATCTAATAAACTTGATAAGCTGTTCTTTCTTTAATGCATATATCCCGTTTGCACTATTTACGGGGCAAGTATCAATTTTCTCTTTTAATCCGGTATATTTCATCAGCGATTCGAGTCAAAACGTCGAACTGACCAACTTTTTCATATTCACAGGGGCTGGTAGCGACTCTGGTGAGCTGAAGTCCCCGGACCCCTTTAACCCCCAAAATCTTTCCGCTAGAACTGCCATGCGTCGCCGCTGTGTGCATATTATACGCATGTTATACGAGTATTTTAAAATTGTAATGGCATTAATTCTTATTTCAAATTTATTTATTCGATTAACACTTATAGTTACGCGAAGTTTTAAGTTTCCAATGAAAAAAATAGTCTCGAGAGGTTGGGTTTTTTGGTTCTGACAACGTCATTACAGTGTATATTATACGCACAATACATGTCACGACAATGTATATTACACGCACGCGCGAGTGCATTAATACCTGGACCTGTTAATAAGTTGGCTACACTGCGTTAACAAGCTACTATACGTAGGTATTGTAGCATGTTAAACGCTGCGTAGCCAACCCAAGCCAACCTGTCGACAGGTCACGGCACTAATGCACCCGTGGGTACATTATACGTATAATATACCTGCGCGAGTTGCGATCAACCCTGCGCGAAGCGCCACGATGAACACCGATTTCCTGCCTGTCGCAACCGTCGCAACAACAAACATTACCAGCAGCTGTCGGGCTTTATTGTTCGGACATAGTGCTCATCGTTTCGGTGGGCATCATTCGAAAAGATATGCAGGTAATTCGGTATCGGGTAACGGGCGTCTTCGCCGTGTCGGCGCGTAATAATCGTCACATCACGAGAATAATATCACATCGATTGTAGGAAAGTTAGTTTTAGTTTCTAACCTCAAACTTGTGACGTTCTTGTAGGAACAAGATATACCGATCGATATAAATGCGGGTAAATTGTTGGAATGGTTGATAAATCGGCGACATTGCAGCAGAGATTGGCAGCTAAACGTCACAACGATCAGAGAAAAGATCAACAACGCGATACAAGACATGCCCGCTCACGACGGTATCGCCGAGTTGTTGTCCGGCACATGTAAGAACGTTCGTCGTGTTAGCAACGGACCAACTTGCTTGTCGTTCAACTTATTCGCCTTACGCATTTCAGATATCAATTATTTTCATTGTCAAAAAATCATTGAGATTTTAAAGGAGACCGAAGCCGATACGAAAAATGTATTTGGACGTTACGGGTCCCGGCGCATGAAGGACTGGCAGGAAATCGTGCGATTATACGAAAAAGATAACGTGTATTTGGCAGAAGCCGCTCAGATGCTCGTCAGAAATATGAACTTCGAAGTGCCGAGTTTCAAGAAGCAGATACAAAAGCTGGAACAGACGCGTAATGTAAATGGGACCGATCGTGGACGATCGCGCGATCGATTCGTAGAATCCAAACTGCCGCGGGATCGTTTGGTTTTTTTGTCCAATTTTGTTTATTTCTTTTCCCATTACTCTTTCTAGGAGTTGGAAAAGAAAGAAGCGGAGTATAAAAAATCCGAAAACACTGCTAGGAATGAATTCAACGCGCTCTGTAAGCAGCTGGGAATCTCTGGTAAAAAGATCAAGCGCGAACTCGTCGAAAGAGTCTTGGAATTGCCGGTGATTTACGACGGGTTGGCGAAAAAAACGAAATCGATCCGGAGAGTGTTTGCATTTTTTGAAGCTTTTGTAGAGTTTACGCTCGGGAGAACGCACGACGGTGGTTGCGTACCGATGTTGAAATACGTGGCTGGTAAGAATTTTTCCACCCGTGATTCTCCTCGTTGTTCCCGGCGCGCGAATTTCTAACGTATCTTCCACGACGCAGACAACGGAAATGTCACCGTTTACGAATGGGCGTACGGAGAGCCACCGTTATCCGTAGCGGAAGCAACGTTGGCGCTCGATTTGGACGACGAAGTTGACGTCGACGAGGAACAAATCGATTTCATAGATGTTCCCGACGATAGCGCGAACATCGGCGAACCCGACAACGGATCAGCGGGCGTGTTTGACGCGGACGGTGAAATCGACTGGGGTAACCTCGAGGCGGCCGACGTTATACCGGAAGACATCGACTTTGACGTTTCTCTGGAAGAATCTGGTATCGTGGTAGAGTCCGCGGGTATGGACGGTGGTGTCGCGACGGGTAACGACGCTTTGACGATTCTGGACAATCCAACGACGAGAAACGACTTCATAGATCAATTGCTCGAGGTAGGTTACGCTCGTCGAGGTGGCTAATTGCGCGGGATAACCATCGATTATACCTAGCTGGAGGCGTTCCTAAAAATTCGCTTGTACGAATATCAAGACGAAGGGAAAAACAATTTGCTCGCTACCAGTCAAATGCAACAGGCTCCGCCGATACTTCAGCTCATGACGGTTGACGGGGTACGATCTATGCTGGATAACGTGGAAGTCCTGCTTTCGGAAATTCTAGACAATCGGGTGCAACATTTGCACAACGTCAAGCATTCTCCCAGGTAGAATGGACGAAAGTGGCCCGTTACATGGTCCCTGGTGCTCTCTTTATCATCGAACGTCTGATGCGAATATTTACTCCTTTAAAGGTACGTCGATCTGCTCGCGGCAAGTTTGCGTCAAAAATTGACGGTCGCTGAAAAAATGTCGGCGGCGCAAAAATTGGTATGCCAGCGGCAAGAGGAGGCAAGAAAACAGACGGCAGACCTCCAACCAACCTTGGCCCTGATCGTTCGACGAACAAAGGAGTTGCAAGCCGAGGTCCGTCCTTATTTACCAACGATTTCGCAGCAAAACGACTAACGAGCGGTGTATATGATACATAAATGTCCGTCTGTCGCAGATCGAACGAGATATATCAAAGAAGTATAAAAACAGAACGGTACGCTTGACGGGAGGTGTGAATACTCTGTGATTCGTACAACTCGTCTGTCCCGAGCTGGTGCGGCGAATCGAAACGCATGGCGGCGTAGCATTTCGCGGTCCGAGCATCCGATCGAGCTGTAAAAACGAACCGTGGATAATCGAACGTCGTCGAAAATAATAATACAGGTAGAATTGCCTAAAATTACCCGACGAGTGTCGCTTTACCGATGACAAAACCCGAGTTCGTTGCGTTCTGCGTCCGAGGTCCGATTCCTGCGTGGAATTTGGCTTATAACGCGTCGAATCGTACGAACCGGGACATGATACTTTTGCTCGTCACGACGAACCGGCGCGTAAAATTTACGAGGAGTTTTCACACGCGCGAGCATCCCATTTTCATCGGTATCGTTCGAGGTACGCGTTTTTATTCCATCCCGAATCCCAACGTGTACGAACACAAGCAGATACGGTGCAAGGCAGGTAAGAGACCAAGTCGTTTTCACAGCTTTCGAAGCATCCTGTACGAGAAAAAGGGGAAAGAAAGAAAAACTCCACCACAACCCATGCGATTCGCCCGTGCGTTGAGTAATGCCCATGAGAGATATATAATTGATACCACGTCGGGCGTACGTCGATCGACCGAAATGTTCGCGTACGCGGTCTTGTTTCCCCGCGTTGAACGCTGAACTTCGCGAGTCAATTTCACGATCGGACTTTTCTTTCCCTTCGATCGAGAATCGCTACGACGAAGTCCCCGCGTGGTCGCATCGCGCGAACAAGTTTTGGACGAATCGCCACGTCGACGTGATACGAACAGCTTTGCTCCGCGGACAGGGGAATCTACGAAGACCACGTGGCCAATGCTCGATCGCACTAGCACAATTTTTGAGCGCAGGAACCGGCGCCACCCCGTTCACCGTGCTCGACGGGTGAAACGAAAGCAGCAAATCCATGCGATCTCAGGGATTCCCGAATATTTTGCCGGAGTTTCGGATCGACTCATCGCAAATCGACCCGTTGCCCCGCGAACACGTCCGGTAATACGGAAATAAGTATTCCGAAAACATCGGACAGCCGGTCGCCTCGTAACACGAGTCGTGTCTCTGGCGGCAGCATCTGAAAAGCTGACGTAGATCGAGGAAAATCGATCGCTCTGAAAAAGTTGGGGTTCAAAACGGAAAATAAAAGGTTGTTGCGACGAAACGCGAGAGATGAGAGAAAACGGCGAGGGAACCCCACGAACGGGAAATGAAAAAGAAAAAAAAGAAGACAAAAAAACAGGGAAGCGTGTCGCGCGCGGACCTACTCGGGGCGGGGGGGAGTTGTCTGTTCCGTTCTCGGCGTTGATGATAATTCGTAGCTGGAGGGATGAGTCTCGTTAGGAGGTTGGTTAGCACCGAACCGAGTCTTATCACGTTTCGATTCTCAAATTCTCGGATCAAGTTCGCTTCGGCGTCCGACCCTGGCTCTTTTTGGTGGCCGCGGAAATTCAACGCCGGTAAAGTTTCCCGAAATCTTATAAATAATTCATCTTCAGCCGGGTTACGAGTCGTTTGCTCGAACCAAAACGGCGACGCGTCAATTTTTCGTCGCGATACATAGCCTCGGATTTGGATTTCGCGATTGGAGGACTTCGACTCAGCGAATGGTAGCGAACAAACGGAGATTATCCGCGAATCGAGATCGATTCGTTCGCGCAAACGAGGTTTCTCCTCGTATCGATCGTCGTTGGCAGTTATCGCGGTCAAACATATATGTAGAGCGGGGTAGGTACCTCTACCTACCACCGTTGGTCCAACGATCGAACGGGTGTGGGAAAAAAAGAAGAAGAAAAAAACCAACGACGACGAAACTCACCGGTGGATCGCGTCTACGGTAAGTCCCGATCCGAGAACTCCCCCCAGTAACATCCGTATCCTTTGTACGCCAGCGGATTAAGTACATCCCATGGCGCATAAAACCATATTATACAAATGAACGACGCCCTGTCTCGATCTTCTCGTTGCCGAGCCGTTTTTCCGCGTCCTCCTGAAAATACAACGGGACAACCTTATTTTCGTTCGCGCTCCCTGTCAACTCGAACTTCTAACCTTCTCCGTTCTTTGTCGCGCGTTTATCATTCCGTTCGGTCGATGCCTCCGAGGGGGGCTATTCCGTACGCGGTGTACGAGTGATTTCAGAATCAAGTCGATTTCACATGATTCCATTAATTTCACGAAGGCTTTGCGTGATTTTCAAAGTCACGCGATTCTACGTAATTTCAAGTGATTTCGCACTAATTTCGCACCAATTTTAATCGTCTCGGAGGAGATTCTATCCGATTGCGAGTGATTTCAACGATATTTCCGTAACGTCGATTTCCGAAGATCCCGTGCGAATTCACGTGATTTTTCGTGGTTGCAATTCTGATTTCATACCGAGGGTGGTGGGATGATCTCGCAAATACATAGCCGTCCATCGATCATCCATCGTAGTTTCGCGCGCAAGACGTAATTCTACGGGGGGGGGGGGGTCTATGTAGCATCAAAAGTTCGCGACTCGCGCGGGTGCGCGCGTACGCGTCAAATCCGATACTACCTTTTATGCAAAATAGTATCCGCCATCGTTGAAAATAGTCGAAACCTCGAGGGATCGTAGGTCGATGGTATATGGTAAAAGAATAATTATTCTTGGTTTTCAGGAATCTTAAGTCGTTTCTCGGTGTTGGAAAATGAAACGAGAAACCTTCGCTCGATCGCCACCCGTTCGTAGACTTTGGAAATTACACTACCGTTCCACCTCGACGATTCTCGTCGATGCGAAAACGATCATCGACCAAATTCACGCGGGAGCGCATCCATGTCCAACGATGCAAAGCTCAGGGGCGTTTATAGGCTTGCCGATGCTTCTCCCGCAAAAAAAAGTACGGGAGTCGCCTACCTACCTACCTACCTACCTACCTACCTACCTACCTACCTGAATTTCGCGGAATTTGACCGAACATTCCGTCCTACGGGTTGATTTGCTCGTTGTCGCGCGGAGCCTCGGGATAAGTTCCAATTGGCAGTCGCCGACGCGCCCCAGGGGTCATCTCCGTACCTCGGATACAACGTGTCCGAACTTTGTTCGCTCAACGGTAGCCGTGAACGTAATCCCGGGAGGCTGCCGCCCGCGGACACGTATCGTCAACCTCGCAAACGAAGCCGGACACCCCCGAGTGGAAACCGCCCGTGGAAAATCCGTCGAGCGTTCGTCGTCCCTCCCGCTCGCGAATTACAGCCGCGTGTCATTTTCATTGCCCATCATCCCGTCCGTCGGACCGACACCCGTCGAAGAGTTTCGAAAAGTCGCGAAGTCTTGCGGCCGAGCTATCTATCCTATCTTCGCGTGGCTCGAACGAATCTGGATATACGATATCCGTCTGGATAGAGCGACGGGAATGGGGTTGGGAGGGGGGCGAGAGATATTTTATTCATGTCCGTGACAATATTGGACAAGTACAAGAGACAGTGGAAGTTAGTCGGGGATAGAGCGAGAGAGACGATAATCGGAAGGCGCGTAAGCAGGTAAAACAAAAATCAAATCGCAAAACAATGCCTCGTTAGAACGGCGCGCGTGCGTACCGCTGGGTAAACCAGGTGAGATCTCGCGTACCATTGAAGATAATGCAATAACGCGATGGCGGTCGGGCAAATCGTCCAACAACGCGACTCGCCCTCGTAGGTATGTCAAGACGCTCGTGTTTCTCGTAACCCTAACAAGGTTTATTCGAAGTTCGAATCGTCGGTCGAGAATGACGGTCGGAGAGCATAACGAGCAAAAGTTGGCGACCGTGCCATTTTTGCTACGGTTGACGCCGTTCCGTGCGAACCCACGCGCGCGCGCGTGCGCTTACGCGTATCCTACGTCTCTTTCGAGATCACGGACCAGACCACGCGGCGAAGCCGGGGGGGGAAACTGCGAAACGTATGCTACGGAGCGTCTCGCGGATATTAGCGGATCAATTTGAAACGAAGTTTCTTATTTTCGTTTCCTTTCCCCTTCGACGATGATCGTTCGAGATCCGTCTTCTCAACGCTTTCAGCGACTTTTTTTCCGTCGCATCTTCTCCCCCGCGTATCTTCTCGACGATAGAATTGTACCCCGTTGTACCCCCTCGAAAATCTGTATCATATTCATCCGAGACCGTTGAACTTGGACCCCATTTCACTCGACTCGACTCGGGACACCACGGCGACTGTTCGCGATGCGCGGGTCGTTGGCGAAATGTACGGCACGAATAATCGGATGGCAGAACCGCGCGACGAAGTTTTGTCCCTACCTCGCGGGGAGGACTTTTCGGATTAGCCCGGGAACGACGATGAATTCGCGTCGACGATCTTTCAAACGTACGACGGGTCGTTTGCTTCTCTTACCGTTCGGCCCGCGAAAAGGATCCGACTCGTTCGGGTCTCTTGGATTCTTCGTCTCGATGAAACGAACAATTTCCGTTGCGTAGACGAAAAAGTTGAGCGACCCTCGTTTCCTTCCATGCTCGGCGACCCGTTCGAAATTGACCGATGAATAGACGACGAATCGCGGAAACTTTCCGCGGGACTCGCGCGGTGATGCCTCCCGCGAAAGCTAAACGGCGTGTATATTTACCCGACTCGAGCGCTGGATCGCGCGTCGCGCGGAACGCAACCGTTCGTTCGTTCGTTCGTCGGATGCTCGAGGTACTCTACCAAGCGTATAATATTCCAGGTTTATTCGTCGTTTTCATTATTCGTGGTAATATTCCCTCCGTCGGTGCGGGATATTTTTTTCCGGCATCGCCACGCGTAGAGTTACCCGGGGAAAACGCGGGAATAACCGAATAAATAGACGGTTGCTTACCTTCCACTACGCGCGGCATCGCGGCGACGACGACGATGCCGCGTATACGCAGCCCCCGTGATCCGAATTTCCGAGTGTCCGTAGACGGAGAAGATATCATCGCGATCGGGGTTGGATTTGGGGCGGGGGGGGGGGGGGGGGGTGGCGGCGTCAGATACACGATGGTTTAGCCCGCAACCAAAAGTATCGCCGATCTCCGTATTTTTTCCTATCCTATCTACAACCGAAACGCGCGAAATCCGTCGACGATCGATCTGACCCGGATGTCCGTTCGACGTACCCCACACGGAAGCTTTCATTATCACGCCGCGTGATTTTAATACCATCGAGCTTCGTTGTGCTATTCGTTGAATCGTAATTTGATAATTCGCTATTATTGTTCCCAAAGAAACGAGAAACGTAATAACGATTCGACGCGCGGTCGTTATATCGCGATATTTGGAAATAATTGCCACGGTAGTTACACATTCGTGTACGGTCTCGTTTCTACCCTACCGCGTTTAATTCACCCGCTTCGGAGCGCAGTTTCGGGCGGCGTTTTGCTTCGCGTGAAAAAATGTCGAAAAAACGTCGAAAAAACTAGAGCGAGTATGAAAATGTCAAAGGTAGGTAAAAAAACAAAAGGCGAAAAAGAAATATACACCTACGCGTATTCTAGCGGACAAAGGAACACGGGGTACGCGAAGAAACGAGAGGGACGGGTGCACACCCGCGGACTCCGATGATCGCGCGAACGCGGCCGAGATCGCGATCTCTCTGTTCGTTGGTCGGCGGCTAGAAACGATGCGTAGGATAACGAATCCCTTTCTCCTGCCGTCTTTTCGTATTCTCGCGACGCGCGAACGATGTCTCGTCGCCGCGTTTACGATCACGGTTCCGATGTAGGTTCCTACCACGATTCGCGACGGTTTCGCGTCTCCCTCGGGACGGGACAACCCGCGTGTCGCGAGGCTCGCGAGGGCGCGCCGAATTTTCGAGATATATTTCGCTAATACCCGAACGCGAACGAAAAATGACGGTGGTCTTTCCGCGAGAGCCCGGTCGCGGGAGCGGAAATTCGACGATGATCGTCGTATAGAAACGGACGTCGCTACGATCGTCCGGTATCTAGACGCCAAGTCGGCGCCGAGCATCGCTCGCGATCGCTTACAATCGTCGACCCGCGTCGACCAATCGCTGGACGATTCGACTAGCTACCGATGGTGTCTCGGCTAGTAAGCTCTTACAATCGGCGCTGCTCGGCGCTAACTTATTAGCCTGCGCACACCCGTTGTCCAACGTCTAGGTATTGCTTCCGCAGCGTTCCGAAGGTCGGACTGGAACTTTCGCTTTCATTCTCGTACGGCGATGGCTCGCGACTCGTAGAATCATACGGTGAAATCGGCCACCATCACGGCGACCGCGCCCCCTTGTTCATCGCCAAATATCGCGCGATGGAGGGGGGGGGGGGGGGGGATACCATTGGGCTCCGGCGCCGCGCGAACGCGTAAAGCGAGGCGGGAGTGCGAATGATCGCGCCCAAATACGGCACCCTAATATCGATTCGGAATCGCGGGTATAAAGATACCGCGTTACCGTTTGCTTTTCGATTCTTGCGGAGCAGCGACGAACCGCGATCACGTCTTTTACGGTACGGTTCCGATCCACGAGCACGGCGCCGTATCGGGGGAACTTGCCTCGCGAGCCGTTACCAAGCGTTCGATCGATCGCTGCGTACGCGTTACACGTACAAGCGAGGGTGCGGGTGGGCGTACGCGTGCCCGCGTCGCGTAAACCCAGGCGTGTACCGCTCGTCGCGATATACGCACCGCGTACGCGAAGCGCGTCAACGCGGTCATCCGCCGATAATCAGCCGGTAGTAAGCGGTCGGACACGGCGAGGGGCTTCGAGACGCGAACAATTTTTCAACGAACGATACGTACGGAACGCGCGATCGGTCGTCGAACGGGTTGAACTCGAATATTTACAGCGTCGCGACGCGATCGCGATAAAATCGCGTCCGGGGATACGCGCCTCGGTAGTAGCCTGCCTCGCGAGCCTCGACGGATTGATAAACGAAGATGCGAGCTCGCGCGACGATCGATGCCCGCGACGCGGTACGAGAACAAACTTGTTCTCGCTTGGTTATCGCTTCAATATTTCCTCGATAACGGGCTTTGATTTGTTTGCCCCGGGGAATTACCCCCCGCTGCTCGCGGGGTAAACGCGCGAGACGTGCAAAGTCAGACGGTGAATCCCACGTTATATTGAATCGCCGCGGCCTTATCTCGGGGCATCTCGGCGAGCTCGTCGCAAAACAAAACTCGGCGCTGATTCGTTTTCGTAGGGGTCGCGGGGGACGGCGGCTCGATCGCGTACGCGAGGTAAAGTTTCCGCCAACGGAAACAGGTTTCGCGAAAATAATTTTCGCCGCGATTCGCGACGACGACGACGACGACGCGGCCCTCGGGTAGAAACGGACGATAGTCCCCCCCCCCCCCCCCCCCTGTCGCGCTGGGCCCGCCACCCCCACCCATCCCGAAACACCCCCGTGTCCGTATTATATGCGGATCGCGTTGCCTGCCCAACGCGATCGACGTGGTTAGACGCCGCGTCGTTCGTCAACGTACGGGACAATCGCGTATAGACGTTGCGTAACTCGACGACGAATCGATCTCATTTGTAAGGAAAGCGGGAAACGTGTAGAACGCAACTATCGTTATAGCGTATCGTGACGAATAATTGGATGCGACGACGACGACGACGACGATGATGATAATTGGCTCGGAGGGACTGCAAGGCGACGAACGGAATTGCCCGCGACGATTCGACGTTCGTAACCCGCGTTGCGTCCGTACCTCGCGCGTCATTTGCGACGCACGAATGTGGAACGATGTGGTAGAACGAAGCGTGAAAAGTATCCCGCTCGCCTTATTATTTTCATTCCAACGTTGTTGCAGTAACGCGTGTGGCGAGTCTCGCAAAGAATACCCGCGTCATAGTTCCACCACCGTGGATTCCCGTACCGATTCGTATTCTTTGCTACCTCTCGTATCGAGCGAAAAGCGCGCGCGTTCACGCTTCGTATCTCTTCGACGTTTCGCCAGGGTAGGTGTACGCGCGAAGGTGGGACGGAACGAATATCACTGTTCCCGAGCGATCGTCGTGTAACGACCGAGAAGCCGAGAAAACCGAGCGACCCAGATCCAGCGATTTCGCGCTCGGCTACAAATATATATATATATATATATATATATATATATATATATATATATATATATATATATATATATATATATATATATCTTACCGGTGAACATTTTTTCATGCTGCACAATCGGCGCGAGCGTAAGAAATAGCGTGAAACAAAAAATTTCGAAATTTTTGTCCTTTTCAAAATCGTCCGCGGACTCGACAAAAATTTTGTGGGCTTGATCAATACCAAGGCCGTATAGCCTGATTCTTCGGCTTCTGAAAGGGAAGCTGTTGCCCCTCCGTACGATCTTTTGTCGCCGAGATATCGGCATTTGAAGAAAAAATGACCTTTTTTATTCGATCGTCATCGCGCGTGTTTGGCCGATCTGAGCGGTTATGTTAGTATACCTACTTGGCAAGTTACTCGGCATACCGAGCTAAGATTTCGGCCGGGAAACTCTACGGACACTCCTCAACTTGTGTTGTGACGCCTCTTTTGCTTAGTATTTCTGCCATATTTCTGCCGAGTAACTTACCAAGTTTACCACCAAGTACTTAGCTCGACCAAACACGCCCGATATCTCGTGAACTAATAATCGCACGGCGAGTTGAAGGTGGGGGTTTCGGAAACTTCATTGAATTCTCTGCGAGTCTCTTTCGGTATCTTGGAAGAAAATTGTTTGTACCAAGCTGGATATTGAATCGTAAGAGTACAGAAGAAAAAAGACTTTTTTGGCCGTTTTTGAGAATCCACCTTGACCCTGCGAAAATTGTGAAAATGGTATATGTTTTCAGTTGTTTTTTGGAGTTCCATACAAACCCAAGGGGGCCCCCCTTTCACTTGAAATTCAGCGGCTGAACTGTTATCTCTAGCCGAAGTGTCAAAGTTTTGTTAAGAATTTATCGCGCACTTTTCTTGCTCCCTAAACTAATCAATTAAGGATGATTTCGAGAAAACAGAGAATTCTTTCGCCTACCATCTTACGATGCATTTTCTTATCCATCAAATTGACCTCAGATTCGTTATCAGAGAGACCTGAAAAAACCTTAGATTAGTAATTTGGTCGAAATTATTCGAGAATTTCCATTTTTTCCGACCATTCGTGACGAAAAGATGGCTTTTCAGTGAGACGTCTCTCTCTTTGGACAGTTATGTTGACGTTAGGAATTTTCGTATTGATAAAACACCCAACGGCATTAAAAACTACGCTACCTGAACAGTTTTTCGTGTGCTCAAAATGTTTTTTTCTCCCAAAAGAAGAATGGGCATGGCCGGAGGGCCACGTATATATATATATGTGTGTGTGTATATATATATATATATATATATATATATATATATATATACACACGCGCGCACATATATATGTAATTCATCTCCGGGGCTGCCCACGCTACCGCCGATGTTAGCGACAACGCATTCACGACTGGAATTGCCGTCGATTCTCATTTCTCCCGTCGGGGTCCCCGCGGCTGTTCGTCGGATTCGCCGCGACGATTTCAAAGAGGTCGACCATCCCCCTGGATTCCACTAATTGACACCGGGAAAACGAACCGCGTCACGATCCGTCAGATTTTCGAGAAAATACAAAATAGCTAATAAACGTTCATCGGGCCGCGACAAAAGGGGCCAGGTTACGTTTTGTTTCGCCGTTCATTGTGTGCCATCGCAAAATTCTGATCGATGTCCAACGCGAGCGTACGCGGGGCTCGTCGGAAGGTTCGCGGGGATTGCTCGCTGAATAAGCCATTGTTCGTCGGGGCTTTGCACGCGCCCGCGATAACGCGCGTCGCGCGTGTCCGGTCGAAGATACGTAGGGTAGATACGTATCCGCCGTAGTACCCCTCGACCCTTCCCGAGGCGCGCGGGTACGCGGTACGGGGCACGAAGACGAATGCCCGTCGCGGGACGGGGGAGGTACGTAGTTACGCGACGCTGACAACGTCGAAGTTGGCACAAAGGCGAGGCGCGATTATCGTAGCGAAATTTGAACGAAATCGCGCGAACGAGCGCGATGAAAAATAGTGACTCGCAACGCGACCGGACACCGCGAACGGTGACGGTTAGCCGACACGCGGGGACAGAGGTAGGTGCCAACCCGATATGCCGATTCGGACACGGGATCGTTCGGAAGGCGTACGATCCCGGCCGCGGCGCGCCTAGCGACCTGTTGATTTTTCGCCCGACGGATATCTAGGTGGGGGGGGGGGGGGGGGGGGGCGAAATAGACGACGAAGATCGCGCGCGAGGGAGAAATATAACGGAGATCCCGACCGCGTTGCTGCGCCTCGATTCGGTCGATCGCGACGAACGTGCCCGCCGTGACGGTTATCCGCTCGATCTAGAGCTATCTGTTTATCGAAACGGTAACAACGGCATCGCCGAGGGATCCCCGTAACGATTTGATATTCCCGACGCTTCTTTCGTCTTTTCCGTTTCTCCCCCCCCCCCCCCCCCCCCCCTCCCCTCGACTTTCTCCAACGTAGACGGAGGCAGCAGGGAATAAAGTTTGTCGAAGACCGAGGAACGTTCGGGGCGCGACCGCGGACTTTGGTTTTCGGTAACTCGCGTATCATCGATATCGCGATCAGGTGGCTTCG
>OZ018311.1:26477937-26513337 GCA_963969455.1 Arge pagana | reverse complement strand
TATCAATTTTCAATTTTCAATTATTAATTATCAATTTTCAAATTTCAATTATCAATTTTCAATTATCAATTTTCAATTATCAATTTTCAATTATCGATTTTCAATTATCAATTTTCAATTATCAATTATCGATTTTCAATTATCAATTATCAACTATCAGTTATCGCGTTTGAAGTATCAATTATCAGTTATCAATAGTGAATCATCAATTGTCAATTGCCAATTATCAATTATCAATTATCAATTAATAATTGTCAATTTTGATGTCAATTATGAATGATAAATTATCTATTAACCATTAATTATCATTAATCATAAGAATTATTTTCTGATTCCGAAAAGAAATCTGTTCGTTTGTTTATCCCGGCTCCGTCGAAGATAATGGGAACGAATTCGTTTGATGCCCGGTGGAAGGGATGAAAAATTGCGAATGCATCCAGTTGGCGTTCCACTTGCGGGTATCGAATATTTCTTCTCGCGGCACGGAACGAGGATATTTTCGAAAGAGCGGGTTGGACCGCGCGTTTATTTCCGAATGAAAGAATTTCCAACAGTCACGAGCAGTTCGATCGCGCGATTGCGAAAGAGCGGCTCGAAAATGGAGAACCGAGTACTTATTTCGGGAATGCATGTTTTGTACGCCGCGTTCCCAGACGATGACTTTTCCGAAAATTCGTTCATGCCCTCGGTATTACTCTCGCGCGAGTACCCACGTTTCCCATGCTTTTACCGTCGCTCGTAGAACCACCGAGATCCGCGAAAGCAACAAAAACGAACGTTTTCTCCAACGATGGAAAACAAACGAATCGTTCGCCGATTAAACGCGTCGTAAATAATCGCCGCGCGATCACGAAACACTCGTGAACCGGTTTCCAAGCGAATCGAGCACCGATTTCCAAAATCCAACGTGAAACTTCCGTCCAGCGATAACTTCACCGCGGTTTTCTCATAAAACCCACAAAATTGTTGCCCACATTTTTTTTCCTCGGGAGAAAAAAAAAATTCGCCATAGTTTTCAGAACAACTCGTACCTCAGCAACCGAAGTCCGCAGGCGCGAGCTCGCGCGTCCGAATTCCCTCGCTGTTCTCCACTCGCCGTTGCTGGTAAAACGACGAAGTTATTATCAGTCGCGATTCGCGGAGTCGCGATTCTTCCTCAACTTAGCCATCGCATTGTGTTATTCTCTCGTGTCACTACATTCACGCTCTACCGCCTGCCCCGTTTGTAGTTCGCCACAAACTTTGCGCGGGACCACAACAGTTCGCTATCGCGCGCACCGGAAGCCGGTACCAAGGCCGAAAGCAGGCTTGGTCGTGACGCAACGCCGCTACTTGCCGAGAATTTCAACATTCCTTCGAACATTGGCGCGCGAGTGAAAAGAATAAGAATTCGATTGTTGTCTACGAGTTTTTTCCAGCCTCCAATTTACGAGACTCGAGTCTCCGAGAATCACCACCACTCGTTCGGAGAACTTCGCTGGGCGTTCGCCAAAATGGAGTCGCGGCGACACGGTGTCGCGCTTCTCAGCGTTTTAACCCTTCTGTTAATTTACCGCCGATGGAAATTTTACCGCAGTCATAAATTTCAGTGGAACTCCACCCAAAAAAAGACTATATAAATTACTAGAGTGATAAAAAAAAAGTTTTTCCTACCATCTCAAAAATTTCTCTGAGGTATAAAATAAATCCCCCCAAAAAAACAGCTTGATATTTCGTTTCTACGAGACGCTCGATCGTTTTTTGTTTTTTGCTATTTATAAATAACATTTAAACCTCTTTTTTTCGTTTTCTCCACTCAAAACTGAGGATAACTTTTTTCCCCCATTTTTATGCACCTGTAGGAAATTTGACTCTCTACAAATAAGCTCTGAAATAGTTCTTAGATTGGGCATAATTAGATATAAAAAAAATTGGCCCGATATAATTAAATACAACTTATTTTTATAATTTTTCTCAAATTTAATTATTCATAATTATATAGAAAAAGATCAAATATAATTACTTAAAAAAATTGGCCTGCTATAATTATAAATAATTTATGTATTATTATATTCATATATCTATGTGAAATTACAAAAAAATTGTTTATTATTTTTATAGAACTGTATATAATTCTGTACGATTGTATGCCTACTAATGATCTATTCCTTTTTTCCATTTCATTCGTCAATCATCTATAAATATATGTAATAACAATTAAAATAAAATACGTACAAATTATATATTTATAAATAATATTTTGTTTTTCCAGCCTACGCATATGAAGTTTCATCGGACCACTCCTTTAAATTCGAAGAGTGTTCAACGCAGTGTTTAAAAAAATCACTCAATTTGAAATTACAGTGCTATTTTTTTAAATTTCATTGATTTCTTGCACGTTTAATGCGACGAAAAGCGATGGAAGTGGGGAATGTACCGATCGAGTCCCGCGAGTCGAGGCATGCGTAGCAATAAGCAGCTCTGTCGTGTAAAGTGAAGATACGACGTTTTTTGTAGAGCAGATCCCTACGTTACCGATATTTCTTACGAATGGTAAGGTAGAGACGACGTCGTTGGGGGCATCGGCGCGCTTCAGCGCACTCTACCGAGTCGTCGCCCGAAGCAACGTCGGAGTCTCGTGCCGCCTGGTGTTACCCACAGCAAGCAGAGAGTTGCGCAAGGAAGTTGCGCGGTAGATCGCGCGCGCGAAAGTTCGAAAAAGATTTCCGAGTTGAGTCGACCCACCGTGGCCGATTTTAGCCTCGCTGACAACGCAGTTCGTTGCGAATCGTCGGGGAACGTCAGGAGACGTCGGAGGCTAGCGCGACCTTGAAACGTGCAGGAATACGAACGTGCATACGAATAAAAAAATCGACGTTTTCGTACAGAACTATATATGTATATATATTCTCTTGTATATAATTGACAAATCGTTGTGTGCGTACATAAATACATTTTTTATCCTCTAAGCAATATTATGATTGCGCATGCCTTACAAGTAACAGTTAACGCCGGAATAATTTGACCTGCACATGCGAATGTGTGGTGAATATTCCGTCAGGAATTCGAATAGAAGTGGAAAAGAATTCGAAAAATTAATGATACCGTTCACCAGCCACTGCGCGTGGCTTGTTCTCCGATTATTTCCGACCGTTATTTTGATTCGCAAAATCTTAGGATCACAGCCTTTGGTTACTTACAAAATTATCAGTTTATCGCCCGACCTACTAGACCAGCTTTTGCGACGGCGAGCCATTTTTTTTCAGCGTAGCATTAAAGTCAGAAATCAATTCGCAGCACGAAGTTTACCCGAAAGCACGTGTCCTTTCGGAAATGATAAATCGAGTTGAGCGGATCGAAGAGAAAAATCGAGACGAGCAACGAAGCTGCTGATTTTGGAATGCAATTTCAATATCTTTGCAGCATCAGCTTTGTCTTCGACTCGCCCACCGTCGAACTTCGTTTGCACAAAAGAAGTAGTAGTAATAATGATGATGATGATGGTAACAATAACAATAATTCTGCTTCAATCACTATAACAATTATAATAATATCGCTATAATTATTTTGCCGGGAGTATTATTATAATTATTATAATTATTTGCGTTAATTATAATCAGCGCGCGCTTCCAAGTATTCGCAATTATCGCTGAGACGTCGAAACTGGTGATACTGCGCCTGCTGCGTTGCTCGTCGGCGGAAATTTGAGACGGTCGCTCGTGGGAATACATTTTTTGCGACGCGCACTCTTCAACAACAGCAGCGACAACAACAGCAGATGAAACACAATCCCAGGAGCACCAGTATCACGGCGCTGACGGGCACCGTCACGATCCATAATCTGGAAAACAAAATGTTTTCGTGAGCGAATAAGGAAAAAAGGAAATATTTGCTGAGCGCTCATCGCGATGCGAGTCGACAAGGTCGAGGGATTAGGCGGAAAAAATGGAAAACAGCAACGTTTTGCAATTACACTGTCCGCTCGCGTGTGTCATCCGAGGTAACGAGCACCTCGCACGAGTGGCGTTCGTAGAAGGCAACGAAAAAAATGAAATCGGGGTAAAAATATCACACCTTAAAAACTGGCAGTATTTCTTTAGGTACCGAAATAAAAAGTTTTTCATCTCAAAAGTTTTTCCAAAGTGTGAGAAAAATTGTAACCCGAAGGCCAGCTCCATATTTCACTTCTACGTGACGCTCGATCGTTTTTTGTTTTTCCGTACAAATACCCCGTGAAAAAAGCTCTTCGTTTCCTGTGGTTAAAACTGAGAAAAAAAAATTCTCTCGAATTTGCCCAAATTTATATAGGGAATTTTATTCTGTACAAAAAAAAGCTCTGTAATAGTTTAATCGCAATTCTAATGGGTAAAAAGTTATCCAGCTCTCGATAGTTGCAACTAAGTAAGTGAATTCTAAGAAGGCCAGTTATGCAGCGCTTACTTAGTTGCGAGTATTCAAAGCAACTCTTTACCCTCCAGGATTACAAGTTTTAACTGGAGAAAACGAAAAAATATATTTTTTTATCGCACAGGTCTGCGAATTAATTTTTTTTTGTACACATGTTTTAGTGACATGTTAATCTTTGCAATAGTGGCTCTAAACTGCATCTAAAAATATGTACGGAAGTAATACGTAGTCACAGGTGAATGAAGAGTTTGTGATCACTGAAATGTAATCATACATTTTCAATTTTTTTTATCCTATTAAAATGAAAATAAAATGTCGCGTCTGCATCGATATACGTACAACGTGTCTGTGGCAAAAAAATGCTGGAACTGCAAAATATTAAAAAATAATACGATCATTTTAGTACCTATATTTTCAGTTTAAATTTTTTAGAAACAGTCTGTACTTGTAGGAGTGAGGAGAATAATTGTGACGTGGAGTTTATATTTGGAATTAGCGAGTCAAAAGCTGTATATTTCAGGTGACAGTGTTGAAGCAACTTTTTCATCGCAGACCTATGTTAATGTCTCTTTCCGAGGACACATAGATAGTACAGACTGTTATAGGCAGAAATAATTCGCAGTTCATTCGCCATTGCTTTGAAGAAGCATGAATTTAGCGCGAAATCTAGTGACAAATCGTAATATTCTGGTTCTTTTTGTTGTTTTTTACAGTAATAATATGATTTTATATTTCCGACTGTCGCATCATCATTTCTGTATTCGTGTTGATATACATAGATGCGCATTGTTCGGATCACAAATCGTCTCAGGTGTCTAATTATAGGCTGGTCGTTCAATTCCACTGATGCGCGTCGGCTGTGAGACACGAGTAAACAGTCTTGGCTTCGAAAACATGGTAAATAATGGCGACATCGTCGGGAAATTATCTTCATCGTGCGCCGACAAATTTCACAACGATATCTGCGAACCTGTACTTTTATCAAGTAGCACATAGGAGATAAGAAGACGCGATGCTCGTACGCATCATTCGGAAATAATTGACATTCGGAGAAAAAAATTGCGCGCGTTCGATTCGAGTCGAAGAAACCTCAAAGAGAAAATGCTGTTTATAGTCGGGACAGCTTTATCGAACGCTCGACCACGCGACTTTCTATCTACTTCGATCTATTTCTATCGCTTCTATTTCGACCGGATCGAAAGAAAGCTTGGGTGTACTTCCGAATAGCCCATACGTCCGAATAGTCTAAAGTTTCGTATACACAAGGATATCAACGCGCTGAGAACGAATATGATAGGCAAAATACCCGCAAATTGCATTTTCAAGGTCAAATGCGAAAAAAATGATTTTATAAAAGGTTTTTCACGCTTTATCGCTTTTTTCTCACAAACGACTGGCTCTAAATAAAAATCGTATAGAACAAAAAATGTCAATATTTTTACGGCCTACAACTTTTGTTAAAACTATTTTCCGTTAGAATCGATATTTATCACAATAAACGTGAAAAACTTTTTTCAAAATTCATTTTTCTTGCTGGATTTGACCTTGAAAATGCAATTTGCGGGCATTTTACCTATCATATTCGTTCTCAGCAATACTTCTGTATACGAAACTTCAGATTAAGCGGAGGTATGAGCTATTCGGAAGTTTATCGGAAACCTTTAGTTGTACATTTGAAAAAAATCGTGGAACAAATTTAGTGAATTTAGTAACTAACTAACTAACTAACTAACTAACTAACTAACTAACTAACTAACTAACTAACTAACTAACTAACTAACTAACTAACTAACTAACTAACTAACTAACTAACTAACTGACTAACTGACTGACTAACTAACTAACTAAATAACTAAATAAGTAAATAAATAAATAAATAAATAAATAAATAAATAAATAAATAAATAAGTAAGTAAATAAGTAAATAAATCAGTAAGTAAATAAATAAGTAAATAAGTAAATAAAAAACAGTAGAGGGGTTTTTATCGCACGAATTAAAATGCAGTAGAGTTGCTCGAGTAGGCGGAAATTATTGCAAATATTTTCGAGTTCCGCTGATCGATGCGATAGATCGTTCAACTGCGAGGCAGTTAATGGCTGCGTACGAGTCGGACGAGCCATGAATTTGATCAATTGAATTGGAAAATAGCCGATGCGAGTGATTATACGATTCGCCGTGCCACAAAGATTGATCGACGAGGATTTTTTTATTGTCGCGACTGTAAATCGCGATTCGTTACATCGAGCCCCGACGTTTAATTGGCTCAACTTTATTTTAGCTCGTTTCTCGGTTTGGTCCGATACGGTATATTCTCCGAGCACCTCGGGCACTCGCGAAACGATGCTGCTGCCTTTTTTTTTTTTTTTTTTTTTTGCAAGCCACGGAAATCCAACGGTTCGTTGTAATATAATGTTGTACAGTATTACCCGTCGTTCAGCAACCATCCGGCGAGTGTGCAGCAGTAGGGCGCGTACGACGGTGCGTTTCCCGTGCAGTGATAAGATTTTTCCGTGCAGGGTATCGCGCCATTGATAGCGGCGTCGATATCATTCGCGGTCTTTTTCAACACGCCGGCGAGTTCTGCGCATAAGAAATGAAAAAATTTGAGCTCGCCTCTATTTTTCTCCTCTGGCTTTCTCTATAGCGAATAGGGTCACGCGATGTATCGTGCGCGGACTCCAAAACTCGGCGTTGTTAGTTCTACTTCGGTAGTTTATTTGTTTAGAAGAGTAAACAAACAAACAAACAGACAAATAAATGAATGCATAAACAAATAAATAAGTAGACGAATGAATAAACAGATAAATAAAAAATGGGTAATCATTATGGAACAGATTAAAATTTGAATTTGGTCGATTATTGCTGGAATCGATTCGTTTCCCTGTTTTCCAAAGTCGTTGAACCAACAGCTCGAAGAATCTCGTTTGGTATCCTCGGGAATCCATCGGAACGGAAAGTGTTTCAGCGATTCTGGAAATTGCGTAATTCCGGAATCGACTCGTTTACGTATCATGCGGGTTAGTGAATTGCGTAGTTTCCCTCTAGGTAGGTACAATTTGCGCTCGTCGTGAATAAAGTAGCGAGCGAGATAAAATATTCAGAAATGATGTTTTCAGATATCCGTTGCATAACCGAAACACACGCGATGTGGAATCCGATTAGTCAGGAAAACATTTATGCATTTACACAATTACACACTTATGCATTTACACATTTACCCACTTACCCATTTACACATTTACCCATTTACACATTTACACATTTACATATTTACACATTTACACTTTTACACATTTATACATTTACATACTTATACATTTACAAATTTATACATATTTATACATTTACACATTTATACATTTATGCATTTACGCATTTACATTTTTATACATTTATACATTTACATACTTATACATTTATACATTTATATATTTATGCATTTACACTTTTACATATTTATACATTTATACATTTATACTTTTATACATTTATACATTTATACATTTATACATTTATGCATTTACACATTTACACATTTATGCATTTATACGCGTCAATCGCGTGATATGATTCACTTTGATCTTCTACGAAGCCGATCCTCTCGTGAATGGAATACAGATAAGCATAGTTTTCTTACTATCTGGCTTTGTCAGGCAATGACGAATACGGATTTCCCGCCGGAATATTGATATTCGAAATGGCGGATGTAATATGGCGGCGAAACATCAACAAACATACCCAACCCAACCCAACCCAACCCAACCCAACCCAACCCAACCCAACCCAACCCAACCCAACCCAACCCAACCCACCCCAACCCAACCCACCCACCCAACCCACCCAACCCAACCCAACCCAACCCCAACCCAACCCAACCCACCCAACCCAACCCAACCCAACCCAACCCAACCCAACCCAACCCAACCCAACCCAACCCAACCCAACCCAACCCAACCCAACCCAACCCAACCCAACCCAACCCAACCCAACCCAACCCAACCCAACCCAACCCAACCCAACCCAACCCAACCCAACCCAACCCAACCCAACCCAACCCAACCCAACCCAACCCAACCCAACCCAACCCAACCCAACCCAACCCAACCCAACCCAACCCAACCCAACCCAACCCAACCCAACCCAACCCAACCCAACCCAACCCAACCCAACCCAACCCAACCCAACCCAACCCAACCCAACCCAACCCAACCCAACCCAACCCAACCCAACCCAACCCAACCCAACCCAACCCAACCCAACCCAACCCAACCCAACCCAACCCAACCCAACCCAACCCAACCCAACCCAACCCAACCCAACCCAACCCAACCCAACCCAACCCAACCCAACCCAACCCAACCCAACCCAACCCAACCCAACCCAACCCAACCCAACCCAACCCAACCCAACCCAACCCAACCCAACCCAACCCAACCCAACCCAACCCAACCCAACCCAACCCAACCCAACCCAACCCAACCCAACCCAACCCAACCCAACCCAACCCAACCCAACCCAACCCAACCCAACCCAACCCAACCCAACCCAACCCAACCCAACCCAACCCAACCCAACCCAACCCAACCCAACCCAACCCAACCCAACCCAACCCAACCCAACCCAACCCAACCCAACCCAACCCAACCCAACCCAACCCAACCCAACCCAACCCAACCCAACCCAACCCAACCCAACCCAACCCAACCCAACCCAACCCAACCCAACCCAACCCAACCCAACCCAACCCAACCCAACCCAACCCAACCCAACCCAACCCAACCCAACCCAACCCAACCCAACCCAACCCAACCCAACCCAACCCAACCCAACCCAACCCAACCCAACCCAACCCAACCCAACCCAACCCAACCCAACCCAACCCAACCCAACCCAACCCAACCCAACCCAACCCAACCCAACCCAACCCAACCCAACCCAACCCAACCCAACCCAACCCAACCCAACCCAACCCAACCCAACCCAACCCAACCCAACCCAACCCAACCCAACCCAACCCAACCCAACCCAACCCAACCCAACCCAACCCAACCCAACCCAACCCAACCCAACCCAACCCAACCCAACCCAACCCAACCCAACCCAACCCAACCCAACCCAACCCAACCCAACCCAACCCAACCCAACCCAACCCAACCCAACCCAACCCAACCCAACCCAACCCAACCCAACCCAACCCAACCCAACCCAACCCAACCCAACCCAACCCAACCCAACCCAACCCAACCCAACCCAACCCAACCCAACCCAACCCAACCCAACCCAACCCAACCCAACCCAACCCAACCCAACCCAACCCAACCCAACCCAACCCAACCCAACCCTTTTTTTTTTTTTTTTTTTTTTTTTTAATATTCTGCCACCCGTTGCCGTACCGGCAGAAGCGGGTACACGTGAGTATTCTTCCGCTTTCTGCCGGCAACTTAGGCCTCTCGGCTACGTCCGCCCCATCCCGCCCCGCTCCAATGGTGTTGTGTGAGGGGGGAGGGTACGGGGGCAATTATAGTTTCATCGGTCGGGGTCGTGGTGGCATACACACCCCGACAGCGAGTTCGTGGGGCAGAGGATCCCCCGATCCTCTGCCCAGTTCGCACAGTTATCCACCGTCGTTGTGGCTCAGGGGGGCGGGGGGGCGCAGGTGTTTGCCCCCCGCCTCTGGCTCTCCTTCTCGTCCGTCTTCTCCCACGGATGGCGGCGACCCGATCCGCCTCTCGTCTACCGCCACGTGCGCAGCCCACTGCCTCATTGACTGGGTCAGCAGGTCCTGCGCACGGGCGGCCCGGTTCAGGTTAGCCTGAACCACCTGGAGAATTTCTTTTCTATTCGTCGACGACGAGGCCATCACCAGGTGCTTCTGTTCTCGCTGGCCTTGGGGGGGCGCCTCGTCGTCGCTCGCCATTCTGGCTCGGAGCTGCCAGGCAGGAGGCTACGCCCCCGAGCTGGTGGTTCGATGGCCGGCCTGCCTCATCGCACAGGCCGCAGCGCGGCTCGGCCCTGCAGGTGGCCGATTTATGCCCCGCTTCGCCGCATCTGTGGCAGTCATTGCTGCGGTCTATCGCGGCGGTGCACGTCGCGGCCACGTGGCCGATCATCCGGCATTTAAAGCACCTGGTCGGCCTCGATCTCATGACCCTGACCCCGGCGGAGACCCATCCCACGAGTAGGCGTCGTCCCTCGCTGATCCGCTTCGCAGCTGCCACTGGACAGCTGACTCTCGCGGCTCCCGTCGTTCCCTCCGCCCGTTGGATTGGGCCCACCCTGACCTCGGACACTTCGCAGTCCCCGGCAGCCGCGATTGATCTCGCCAACTCCTCGCCAGTCACGGTGTCGTCCAGGCCGACGATGCGCATGTCCGCGCATTTCACCGGTCGGGTGATCCGGACCAGGCTTCCGTCCAGTCCGCTGCGCAGACTGTCGGCCAGGGCATTGGCCTGTGGGCCACTGGTTGTCCCGGGGATGACCAGCTTCCGCGCCCCGGTGGCCGCCACTCCGAACCGAAGGTCCTGGATCCCAAGGGTGGCCAAGTTCACCTTCTTCTTCGCCTCCTCCAGGACTTGCTGGTACGTGATCCCGCGCCTGACGGCCTCCGGCTGAAGGGTCAGGATAACGGCAGCTGATCTCGGGGGCCGGAGCCGGTTCGTCATTGAGGGCCCCGGTCGCGGTTGTTGCTGCTGCTGTTGTTGTTGCTGCTGGTGGGGCACTTGATGGGTGGCCAGCCGTCCTCTCCGTGATCCTCCCCTTCTCACCACCTCCGCCCATCCTTCCTTCAAGGGCGGCGGGGGAACCGCGGATGATGTTGACGGAGCGGGTGCGTCGGCTCTCGAGGGAGCGGGTGCCTTGGCCGGTGCGGTCCGTGCAGCACTTGGGGCAGGGGGGCCGGTTGACGGGCCCGCCGGTGGTGTCTTCTGTGGTGACCGGGGTGCGAGGCGGGTCTCCAGGTCACGGAACTTCTCCTCCATCATCTTTCGCATCTCCGCCATCATTGTGGCAGCCGCGTCCTGGAGGGTTTTATGTTCCGTCGGCTTGGGTGTCGGGGCCGGAGGTCTGGGTGCGGCCATGCTCGCCTTCAAGACCTCCACTTCTCGCCTCAGGGCAGCAAGCTCCTCATGCAGCTTACCGTTTTCGGCCCTGAGCTGCACGATCTCTTCTGTGGCGGTTCTGGAGCTCACCGTTTCAATTGACTCGGCGATCTCCATGGCCGCCGTCTTCAGGGCCTTGATGTATCCCCCCTTCAAGTTCTTAGACTTGGCAGCCACCTCACGGATCGCCTGAATGCTGGCATCGATCCTCCGAAGCGGGTCGCCGGGTTTCGTCTCGGACGGGGTGGCTACCCTCTGCGCCAGTGTCGCAATCCTACGGGCCTCGCGCCCCTTCTCCAGGTCCTTCTGGCGCGCGTCGCTCAGCATGTTGACGGCAGCTTGGTATCCGTCTTCGTGCGGTGCCACCCTCTTCCCCCTTTTGGAGGTCGCTGCGTTGGGCTCCTGCATGGAGCGGGCCCTCTTGCCCGAGTCCAGTAGCTCCTTACTGGAGTCAAGCTCCACCAGGTCTGCCTCGCTGGTCTCGGACTCGGCGTCTGCAGCCGGTTCCTCGTCCCGAAGCAGAGTGACGCGTGCTCCGTGGTGGTCACTCACCGGCCTCCTAGCCGTCGAGGGTGCTGTAGAGGGAAGCTCTGTGGGCTCGTCCTCGTCCTCCGTTGTTCTCGGAGCAGCCTCGTGATCCCGCGCCGTCGTGAGAGTGGGAGGAGTCCGGATCACCGACCCCCTTCGGGCGAACGGGTCTTCCACATTCCACTCACGATCGTCCTCCCAGGTGACCAGTTGGCGATCTTCGCCTGTTGATGTGTCGTACAGAGCGGCGCGTTCATCGTCATCAAGGAACCCGCCGTGATCTGTCCACATCCCGCCTTCCGTTTCCCTGTGCTGTGTCTCCAGTTTCTGCCTACAGTCGTCTACCGTGTGTTGTCCATCCTTTCGTATTTGTGTTTTTGTTAGAAAATATTTGTTCATTACGTTCCCACGAGTACCTAGGAATATAATTGTTCGTCCCACGCAGAGCCTGGATGCGTGGGTAGGGCGACTGAGTTGCAACGGAGTTGCGCCAAGTACTCCGAGGTGGTCGTTATCGACAGGGATTAAGGCCCCCTGCCTTTCTGGCATGCCACGAGCCCCCAGCCTACCGGACCTGTTTGTTTGGGTTTTCAGTCCCTAGGTGCCATTTTATCCGGTGAGCACCATGCCGGGTCTCCCGTTTGTTTCGGTGGGTGACATTTCCGAGGTTTACTTCAGGTTTTCCGTCCCTTAGCTATGGTCCGCGACAGCTTATTCGTACGTATGTGGATTGCAGCCACCTCCGTCTTATTTCGCTGCTCCCCTGTAACCAGGGCATTCCCCTATCCGCCACCCGGGGACGCGCCCGGTGCCCACAGCGATGGGCAGGGGTGGGACTCTGAGCAGCGATCCTATCACCAGGAGAACCCCAGACCCCCACCCCCTTCCGGGAACCCAACCCAACCCAACCCAACCCAACCCAACCCAACCCAACCCAACCCAACCCAACCCAACCCAACCCAACCCAACCCAACCCAACCCAACCCAACCCAACCCAACCCAACCCAACCCAACCCAACCCAACCCAACCCAACCCAACCCAACCCAACCCAACCCAACCCAACCCAACCCAACCCAACCCAACCCAACCCAACCCAACCCAACCCAACCCAACCCAACCCAACCCAACCCAACCCAACCCAACCCAACCCAACCCAACCCAACCCAACCCAACCCTTTTTTTTTTTTTTTTTTTTTTTTTAATATTCTGCCACCCGTTGCCGTACCGGCAGAAGCGGGTACACGTGAGTATTCTTCCGCTTTCTGCCGGCAACTTAGGCCTCTCGGCTACGTCCGCCCCATCCCGCCCCGCTCCAATGGTGTTGTGTGAGGGGGGAGGGTACGGGGGCAATTATAGTTTCATCGGTCGGGGTCGTGGTGGCATACACACCCCGACAGCGAGTTCGTGGGGCAGAGGATCCCCCGATCCTCTGCCCAGTTCGCACAGTTATCCACCGTCGTTGTGGCTCAGGGGGGCGGGGGGGCGCAGGTGTTTGCCCCCCGCCTCTGGCTCTCCTTCTCGTCCGTCTTCTCCCACGGATGGCGGCGACCCGATCCGCCTCTCGTCTACCGCCACGTGCGCAGCCCACTGCCTCATTGACTGGGTCAGCAGGTCCTGCGCACGGGCGGCCCGGTTCAGGTTAGCCTGAACCACCTGGAGAATTTCTTTTCTATTCGTCGACGACGAGGCCATCACCAGGTGCTTCTGTTCTCGCTGGCCTTGGGGGGGCGCCTCGTCGTCGCTCGCCATTCTGGCTCGGAGCTGCCAGGCAGGAGGCTACGCCCCCGAGCTGGTGGTTCGATGGCCGGCCTGCCTCATCGCACAGGCCGCAGCGCGGCTCGGCCCTGCAGGTGGCCGATTTATGCCCCGCTTCGCCGCATCTGTGGCAGTCATTGCTGCGGTCTATCGCGGCGGTGCACGTCGCGGCCACGTGGCCGATCATCCGGCATTTAAAGCACCTGGTCGGCCTCGATCTCATGACCCTGACCCCGGCGGAGACCCATCCCACGAGTAGGCGTCGTCCCTCGCTGATCCGCTTCGCAGCTGCCACTGGACAGCTGACTCTCGCGGCTCCCGTCGTTCCCTCCGCCCGTTGGATTGGGCCCACCCTGACCTCGGACACTTCGCAGTCCCCGGCAGCCGCGATTGATCTCGCCAACTCCTCGCCAGTCACGGTGTCGTCCAGGCCGACGATGCGCATGTCCGCGCATTTCACCGGTCGGGTGATCCGGACCAGGCTTCCGTCCAGTCCGCTGCGCAGACTGTCGGCCAGGGCATTGGCCTGTGGGCCACTGGTTGTCCCGGGGATGACCAGCTTCCGCGCCCCGGTGGCCGCCACTCCGAACCGAAGGTCCTGGATCCCAAGGGTGGCCAAGTTCACCTTCTTCTTCGCCTCCTCCAGGACTTGCTGGTACGTGATCCCGCGCCTGACGGCCTCCGGCTGAAGGGTCAGGATAACGGCAGCTGATCTCGGGGGCCGGAGCCGGTTCGTCATTGAGGGCCCCGGTCGCGGTTGTTGCTGCTGCTGTTGTTGTTGCTGCTGGTGGGGCACTTGATGGGTGGCCAGCCGTCCTCTCCGTGATCCTCCCCTTCTCACCACCTCCGCCCATCCTTCCTTCAAGGGCGGCGGGGGAACCGCGGATGATGTTGACGGAGCGGGTGCGTCGGCTCTCGAGGGAGCGGGTGCCTTGGCCGGTGCGGTCCGTGCAGCACTTGGGGCAGGGGGGCCGGTTGACGGGCCCGCCGGTGGTGTCTTCTGTGGTGACCGGGGTGCGAGGCGGGTCTCCAGGTCACGGAACTTCTCCTCCATCATCTTTCGCATCTCCGCCATCATTGTGGCAGCCGCGTCCTGGAGGGTTTTATGTTCCGTCGGCTTGGGTGTCGGGGCCGGAGGTCTGGGTGCGGCCATGCTCGCCTTCAAGACCTCCACTTCTCGCCTCAGGGCAGCAAGCTCCTCATGCAGCTTACCGTTTTCGGCCCTGAGCTGCACGATCTCTTCTGTGGCGGTTCTGGAGCTCACCGTTTCAATTGACTCGGCGATCTCCATGGCCGCCGTCTTCAGGGCCTTGATGTATCCCCCCTTCAAGTTCTTAGACTTGGCAGCCACCTCACGGATCGCCTGAATGCTGGCATCGATCCTCCGAAGCGGGTCGCCGGGTTTCGTCTCGGACGGGGTGGCTACCCTCTGCGCCAGTGTCGCAATCCTACGGGCCTCGCGCCCCTTCTCCAGGTCCTTCTGGCGCGCGTCGCTCAGCATGTTGACGGCAGCTTGGTATCCGTCTTCGTGCGGTGCCACCCTCTTCCCCCTTTTGGAGGTCGCTGCGTTGGGCTCCTGCATGGAGCGGGCCCTCTTGCCCGAGTCCAGTAGCTCCTTACTGGAGTCAAGCTCCACCAGGTCTGCCTCGCTGGTCTCGGACTCGGCGTCTGCAGCCGGTTCCTCGTCCCGAAGCAGAGTGACGCGTGCTCCGTGGTGGTCACTCACCGGCCTCCTAGCCGTCGAGGGTGCTGTAGAGGGAAGCTCTGTGGGCTCGTCCTCGTCCTCCGTTGTTCTCGGAGCAGCCTCGTGATCCCGCGCCGTCGTGAGAGTGGGAGGAGTCCGGATCACCGACCCCCTTCGGGCGAACGGGTCTTCCACATTCCACTCACGATCGTCCTCCCAGGTGACCAGTTGGCGATCTTCGCCTGTTGATGTGTCGTACAGAGCGGCGCGTTCATCGTCATCAAGGAACCCGCCGTGATCTGTCCACATCCCGCCTTCCGTTTCCCTGTGCTGTGTCTCCAGTTTCTGCCTACAGTCGTCTACCGTGTGTTGTCCATCCTTTCGTATTTGTGTTTTTGTTAGAAAATATTTGTTCATTACGTTCCCACGAGTACCTAGGAATATAATTGTTCGTCCCACGCAGAGCCTGGATGCGTGGGTAGGGCGACTGAGTTGCAACGGAGTTGCGCCAAGTACTCCGAGGTGGTCGTTATCGACAGGGATTAAGGCCCCCTGCCTTTCTGGCATGCCACGAGCCCCCAGCCTACCGGACCTGTTTGTTTGGGTTTTCAGTCCCTAGGTGCCATTTTATCCGGTGAGCACCATGCCGGGTCTCCCGTTTGTTTCGGTGGGTGACATTTCCGAGGTTTACTTCAGGTTTTCCGTCCCTTAGCTATGGTCCGCGACAGCTTATTCGTACGTATGTGGATTGCAGCCACCTCCGTCTTATTTCGCTGCTCCCCTGTAACCAGGGCATTCCCCTATCCGCCACCCGGGGACGCGCCCGGTGCCCACAGCGATGGGCAGGGGTGGGACTCTGAGCAGCGATCCTATCACCAGGAGAACCCCAGACCCCCACCCCCTTCCGGGAACCCAACCCAACCCAACCCAACCCAACCCAACCCAACCCAACCCAACCCAACCCAACCCAACCCAACCCAACCCAACCCAACCCAACCCAACCCAACCCAACCCAACCCAACCCAACCCAACCCAACCCAACCCAACCCAACCCAACCCAACCCAACCCAACCCAACCCAACCCAACCCAACCCAACCCAACCCAACCCAACCCAACCCAACCCAACCCAACCCAACCCAACCCAACCCAACCCAACCCAACCCTTTTTTTTTTTTTTTTTTTTTTTTTAATATTCTGCCACCCGTTGCCGTACCGGCAGAAGCGGGTACACGTGAGTATTCTTCCGCTTTCTGCCGGCAACTTAGGCCTCTCGGCTACGTCCGCCCCATCCCGCCCCGCTCCAATGGTGTTGTGTGAGGGGGGAGGGTACGGGGGCAATTATAGTTTCATCGGTCGGGGTCGTGGTGGCATACACACCCCGACAGCGAGTTCGTGGGGCAGAGGATCCCCCGATCCTCTGCCCAGTTCGCACAGTTATCCACCGTCGTTGTGGCTCAGGGGGGCGGGGGGGCGCAGGTGTTTGCCCCCCGCCTCTGGCTCTCCTTCTCGTCCGTCTTCTCCCACGGATGGCGGCGACCCGATCCGCCTCTCGTCTACCGCCACGTGCGCAGCCCACTGCCTCATTGACTGGGTCAGCAGGTCCTGCGCACGGGCGGCCCGGTTCAGGTTAGCCTGAACCACCTGGAGAATTTCTTTTCTATTCGTCGACGACGAGGCCATCACCAGGTGCTTCTGTTCTCGCTGGCCTTGGGGGGGCGCCTCGTCGTCGCTCGCCATTCTGGCTCGGAGCTGCCAGGCAGGAGGCTACGCCCCCGAGCTGGTGGTTCGATGGCCGGCCTGCCTCATCGCACAGGCCGCAGCGCGGCTCGGCCCTGCAGGTGGCCGATTTATGCCCCGCTTCGCCGCATCTGTGGCAGTCATTGCTGCGGTCTATCGCGGCGGTGCACGTCGCGGCCACGTGGCCGATCATCCGGCATTTAAAGCACCTGGTCGGCCTCGATCTCATGACCCTGACCCCGGCGGAGACCCATCCCACGAGTAGGCGTCGTCCCTCGCTGATCCGCTTCGCAGCTGCCACTGGACAGCTGACTCTCGCGGCTCCCGTCGTTCCCTCCGCCCGTTGGATTGGGCCCACCCTGACCTCGGACACTTCGCAGTCCCCGGCAGCCGCGATTGATCTCGCCAACTCCTCGCCAGTCACGGTGTCGTCCAGGCCGACGATGCGCATGTCCGCGCATTTCACCGGTCGGGTGATCCGGACCAGGCTTCCGTCCAGTCCGCTGCGCAGACTGTCGGCCAGGGCATTGGCCTGTGGGCCACTGGTTGTCCCGGGGATGACCAGCTTCCGCGCCCCGGTGGCCGCCACTCCGAACCGAAGGTCCTGGATCCCAAGGGTGGCCAAGTTCACCTTCTTCTTCGCCTCCTCCAGGACTTGCTGGTACGTGATCCCGCGCCTGACGGCCTCCGGCTGAAGGGTCAGGATAACGGCAGCTGATCTCGGGGGCCGGAGCCGGTTCGTCATTGAGGGCCCCGGTCGCGGTTGTTGCTGCTGCTGTTGTTGTTGCTGCTGGTGGGGCACTTGATGGGTGGCCAGCCGTCCTCTCCGTGATCCTCCCCTTCTCACCACCTCCGCCCATCCTTCCTTCAAGGGCGGCGGGGGAACCGCGGATGATGTTGACGGAGCGGGTGCGTCGGCTCTCGAGGGAGCGGGTGCCTTGGCCGGTGCGGTCCGTGCAGCACTTGGGGCAGGGGGGCCGGTTGACGGGCCCGCCGGTGGTGTCTTCTGTGGTGACCGGGGTGCGAGGCGGGTCTCCAGGTCACGGAACTTCTCCTCCATCATCTTTCGCATCTCCGCCATCATTGTGGCAGCCGCGTCCTGGAGGGTTTTATGTTCCGTCGGCTTGGGTGTCGGGGCCGGAGGTCTGGGTGCGGCCATGCTCGCCTTCAAGACCTCCACTTCTCGCCTCAGGGCAGCAAGCTCCTCATGCAGCTTACCGTTTTCGGCCCTGAGCTGCACGATCTCTTCTGTGGCGGTTCTGGAGCTCACCGTTTCAATTGACTCGGCGATCTCCATGGCCGCCGTCTTCAGGGCCTTGATGTATCCCCCCTTCAAGTTCTTAGACTTGGCAGCCACCTCACGGATCGCCTGAATGCTGGCATCGATCCTCCGAAGCGGGTCGCCGGGTTTCGTCTCGGACGGGGTGGCTACCCTCTGCGCCAGTGTCGCAATCCTACGGGCCTCGCGCCCCTTCTCCAGGTCCTTCTGGCGCGCGTCGCTCAGCATGTTGACGGCAGCTTGGTATCCGTCTTCGTGCGGTGCCACCCTCTTCCCCCTTTTGGAGGTCGCTGCGTTGGGCTCCTGCATGGAGCGGGCCCTCTTGCCCGAGTCCAGTAGCTCCTTACTGGAGTCAAGCTCCACCAGGTCTGCCTCGCTGGTCTCGGACTCGGCGTCTGCAGCCGGTTCCTCGTCCCGAAGCAGAGTGACGCGTGCTCCGTGGTGGTCACTCACCGGCCTCCTAGCCGTCGAGGGTGCTGTAGAGGGAAGCTCTGTGGGCTCGTCCTCGTCCTCCGTTGTTCTCGGAGCAGCCTCGTGATCCCGCGCCGTCGTGAGAGTGGGAGGAGTCCGGATCACCGACCCCCTTCGGGCGAACGGGTCTTCCACATTCCACTCACGATCGTCCTCCCAGGTGACCAGTTGGCGATCTTCGCCTGTTGATGTGTCGTACAGAGCGGCGCGTTCATCGTCATCAAGGAACCCGCCGTGATCTGTCCACATCCCGCCTTCCGTTTCCCTGTGCTGTGTCTCCAGTTTCTGCCTACAGTCGTCTACCGTGTGTTGTCCATCCTTTCGTATTTGTGTTTTTGTTAGAAAATATTTGTTCATTACGTTCCCACGAGTACCTAGGAATATAATTGTTCGTCCCACGCAGAGCCTGGATGCGTGGGTAGGGCGACTGAGTTGCAACGGAGTTGCGCCAAGTACTCCGAGGTGGTCGTTATCGACAGGGATTAAGGCCCCCTGCCTTTCTGGCATGCCACGAGCCCCCAGCCTACCGGACCTGTTTGTTTGGGTTTTCAGTCCCTAGGTGCCATTTTATCCGGTGAGCACCATGCCGGGTCTCCCGTTTGTTTCGGTGGGTGACATTTCCGAGGTTTACTTCAGGTTTTCCGTCCCTTAGCTATGGTCCGCGACAGCTTATTCGTACGTATGTGGATTGCAGCCACCTCCGTCTTATTTCGCTGCTCCCCTGTAACCAGGGCATTCCCCTATCCGCCACCCGGGGACGCGCCCGGTGCCCACAGCGATGGGCAGGGGTGGGACTCTGAGCAGCGATCCTATCACCAGGAGAACCCCAGACCCCCACCCCCTTCCGGGAACCCAACCCAACCCAACCCAACCCAACCCAACCCAACCGGAAACCAACCGGAAACCAACCGAAAACCAACCCAACCCAACCCAACCCAACCCAACCGGAAACCAACCGGAAACCAACCGAAAACCAACCGGAAATCAACCGAAAACCAACCGGAACTATCCGGAAATCAACTGGAACTATCCGGAAATCAACCGGAAACCAACCGGAAGTCTCCCGGAAACTGACTGGAAGTCGCCCGGAAACCGACCGGAAACTGACCAGAAGTCTCCCGGAAACTGGCCGGAAGTCGCCGGGAAACCGAGCGGAAACCGACCGAAAAACGTACGGTAATCGGATGGAAATCGATCGGAATTTAACCGGAAATCAACCTGAAATCCATCGAAACGCAATCGGAAATTTACCGAAAATTAACCGGAAACCATTCAGGAACCATCCAAAGTCATTTCGAAAACCAACCACACTTACCGAAAAAAAAAAAAAAAAAAAAAAACAACCGGAAACCAGTCGAAAACGAGCCGAAAATGAATCGAGAACCATCTGAGACCATCCAAAAACCACTTAGAAATCAACCGGAAACGAGCCAGAAACTAATCGTAAACCAACCAAAAACGAACCCACAACGAAATAAAAACCACTTGTAACGCGAACTAACGGCCAACCAACCCAACCGAAAATCAACTTTATAAAAGTGATAGACGAGACGAGGTAGAACAAATGAAAACTAATGGCAACGACAGCTTGTGCAGACGGAAGGCTAAACCGTCGAAAGCTAATACCGATGATATCTCAAACCGATGATATTTAATATCGATGACAGCTGATGCCTAAAATATAAAAAAAAACTAACGGAAGCCAATACCGCCGAAAGCTAATACCGATGAAAGCTAATATCGATGAAAGCTATCACCCATGAAAGCTAAAACTGATGAAAAATAATGTCGATAAAAGATAATACTGACGGAAGCTCATACCGATCGAAAGTATTGCCGATAAAAGTTGATACCGATGGCAGTAAATGCTGCTTAAAGCTCATACCGATGAAAGCTGTTATCGAAGCAAGCTAATACCGATGAAAGCTATTACCAACGGAAGCTTATACCGAAGATATCCAATACCGATAATATCTCAATACCGATGAAAGCGAAAACCAATGAAAAGCTCATACCGATTAAAGTCAATACCCATGATCTTTTATACCGACGGAAGCTAATACCGACGGAATCTATTACCGATGATATCTAATACCAACGATATCTAATACCGATGAAAGCGATCACTTTCGAAAGCGAATACCGATGATAGATCACACCGATAGAAGCGAATACCAATGATCATTAATACCGACGGAAGCTTATACCGATCAAAGCTAATACCGACGGAAGCTCATACCGATAAAAGCTAATACCAACGGAAGCAATACCGAAGATATCTAATAATGATATCTAATACCGTTAAAAACGAACATCAATGAGAGCTCATACCCCATAATCTGCAATACCGACGGCAGCTATCACCGATGAACGCTCATGCCGACGGAAAATATTACCGATAATATCCAATATCGATGAAAGCCAATTCCGATGTTAACGAATAATAATGAGAACGAATACCGATGAAACCAAACACCGATAATATTGATTACCGATAAAAGCGAATACCGGCCAAAGCTATTACTGATAAAAGCGAATACCGGCGAAAGCTATTACCGACGAAAGCGAATAGCGATGATATCTAATAATACTGACGGAAGCTAATACCGAGGTTAACTATTACCGACAGAAGGTGATACCGATGAAAGGTAATATCGGTGAAAGCTAATACCGACGGACGCTAATATCGATGATATGGAATACCGATGAAAGCGAATACCGGAGAAAGCTATTACCGACGAAACCGAATAGCGATGATATCTAATATTACCGACGGAAGCTAATACCGAGGTTAACTATTACCGACAGAAGGCGATACCGATGAAAGGTATCATCGGTGAAAGCTAATACCGACGGACGCTTATATCGATGATATCGAATACCGATGAAAGCGAATACCAATGAAAGCTATTACCGATGAAACTTATTACCTATGCAAGCTTCTACCGATTCAAGCTATTACCGATGAAAACGAATACCGATTATATCTAATGCCGAAGGAAAATAATATCAATGGAACTAGTACCGATGAAAGCCGAATCCTTGTATCGTTCAACGCATTGCATACCCTTGCCGTCGCGAACAGGTGCATTCAACACGCGAGGGAGCAAAAAAAAAAATGAGTTTTCCAATTTGCTACATCGTTGCAGCCATATACAGGCGCATTTCACTCGCGAGGTAGTAAGTAAGGGTTTTCCGGATTGGTATACCCTTGCAGCCGTACGAGAGGTGCCTGTGTAAAAACTGTTGTTCGTGTACGTAGTGCTTTGTGTCCAAATGAGCAGCAACTTTCAGCATAAAAAAAAGATATACCGAAAGCTGTTGCTCTAGAGTATGAAGAAAGGAAAAAAAATAGAGCATGTAAATTTGGTGGTATGATTGCCGGCGATCCTCTTCAGTGATGTCTTCGGACTTGGAAAGCATCGCGTCGCTCCGAGCACCACGAAACTCAGAGCTAGCGATGTCCGCGTTCATTCGAATTGCTACAGATTTGAACGACGTGACTTGTCGATGAGATGACTCGAAAGATCATTGATCGAAAGGAGCGTTACGCATCATTTACATTGGTTCGCCTAAGTATACCTCGCATGTCTACTCGTGCGATTGAAATTATCCTGTAGCAATTCGACGCTGTGAAATGAGATCGGAAGAAGAAAGATTGGTATTCGCGACCTGCCTACCCCCCTCTGATTCCCACCCGCCCATCGAACTTAAAGCTAGTACTTTCATACATCCCACTTGCATATACCCCAAAAATTCGCGTTCCCAGTTCTCGCGCGCGCCCAACGAGCTTGGTCCCTACCTAACACCTATATCCGCCGAAAATAGAAATTGAATCCACATTCACGCACGCGCATTCGCACCGTGGATTTTAACTTACTGTTTTGTGCCTGTAGGAATTTGAGAAAGATTGGACATCCTAACAATTTACTCGATTATCTAATCGGTCTACTTTAATGCTGGCTGAAAGCATCTACGTTTCATATTCTAAGAGTGTTGTGAAATATATGCATCGAATATTTACATAAAGATCTGTACTTCGATAAACGATAACTGTAGAATTAGATCTTTGTATCTGAGAGAATGATCGAAAGAATGATATTGCCAGACTTGAGAAAGAAATTTGTCCGTTCTACGGAAAATTGTCACCTATGCGATGCGTAAGAAAAGAGAGAAGAGCGTAAAACTACAGACGTTCATCGTCTTAGCAATCGCATGAGAAACAATAATTCCTGCCGCGATACTCGCTGTTTCGTAACGGAAAGCACGCTAAGCCTGAATCTAAATGGATGTTAACATCCCATCCACGAGTTGGATGAACAATAAATCTCTATAGAGAAATCCTCCGTTACGGCGTGACGAGTCTATCCAACAAAAGCTAAGAAATGCAGGTGATAAATATGGTGCAATCATACCACGCGATAGGAAAGAGAGAGAGAAAGATAGATAGGCATCGAAAGAACTAACAATTCCGACCATCGTGTCAATTGCTAGACTTTCGAAGTACTGAAATGCATGCGACTCACCGGGGTTAAAGGTGGCTTGTTGGCAGCTCGCGTTCGCTGCACGACAGCATTGGTGGGCCTGCTGGAACGGCTGCGAGCTGGAACCATCTCGTCCGCACGTCGTCTTGGAACACACTGGTAGCACGGGAAATGTGAAAACGCCTCTTCTAGGATCCTTGTATGACGAGTTTGACACGGATTCACTTTGCGCACAACACAACACTTTCGACCGGATGACCAGGAGCTGAAACAAAAAGAATCCCAGATTGCTTAAAAACCGATGATACGTCTATACGCGCGTGAAACTTGAAAGGTGTTTAAAGATTCCAATTCTCAATCGAACAAACGAGTAATCTCTGAAGTCGAAGACTTCAAAACTCTGAAATTAACAAAATATCTCGTTGAAAATAATAATTCTGAGAGCAAAGTATTTCTTCGAAAAAAAAAAAAGAAATGTCGACGAACAGATTAATTTTGAGACTAAACTATTTCCGGCGAAGACGGTTTTTACGCGTAGTTGTCAAAAGATCTTATATTCGTAGAATAATTAACAATCGAGGAAAGCAACATTAACGAAGAACAGTCGTGTTAAATACCTCCGTCTCCTTGCGTCGCACGGTGTTCGCGGGTATCCTTCTCGAATTGCCTCGTCATACTTTGGATCGACTTGAAAAAAAAAAAAAAAAAAAAAATGTCGAAAAAGATACGAATTTTCGATTTATACCGGTAATTTATACAACAAGATAAAGAATATACGAATGCTACGAGCCAACGTTGAAAGCAACGAAATAAACGGCGCGTAAAGTATCGATAAGTTTGTATTAACGTAGCAAAAAAAAAAACTAACAGACAAAATTAGCGCGTTATCAAACGTTAAACAAACTCTTAACGATTTTCCATAAGAGCGTATTCGAAAAAAGACTGTCAGCGCTGATTTTCTAGAATTTACGCGGAGCCAAGCTATAGAAAACCGGTACCGTCGGAGCACGTAACAATTCCTCGACCATTGGAAAATCAATTGGCAATTAACCAGCACGATTAACGATGCATCGATCGAGGAGAAAATTGTATACCTAAATTCTATTCGTTGCATCGCTCGTCGGAAGATTCAGCGGTAACGAAATTCGCAACGCGCTGCTATAATAGTTGCGTAATAACAGATCGCGACGAATTAAAAGAAGAAATTCCCATCCGTAGCCAAACGAAAAAAGAAAACACTCGGAAGCTTTGGAATTCGTGATTTTCAGGGGTATGTAACATGTTTGTAACGCCGCGTTTAGTTTTCTACGTCACTTTACTACCGCAAACTTCTCGCATAGGTATAGACCGACATTTCGTTGGATCGATAATATTTACGGCGAAATATCACGGAGTATTACGGCGTATTTTTATATTTACGATTAACGATGCCGTGATCTTTCAATTTTCGTTTATACGCGCGGCGCGACGCGTTATCTGCTTGCTCGAGACGAATGATAAAACACGAAAATCAACCATATTTTTCGAAATATGTCAAGCTTATAAGCAAGAATTGATGGCTGTTTGTTCCGGACAAGAACTTACTTTTCAATTATCCGGATTGATCCGTATTCAATGTTTTTAGTACAACGTATTTATTATACAGATTCAACTGTCATGAGAATACGCGAGAGGATTCGTGAATTTGTAACGTATAAGCTAGAATTGTAACGAACGCATAGCATCTTCGTGGTCTCGCGTACTTACTATATCACACGCAAAGCGAATTATATTACTTGCTCCGAGCGAGGTTTTAGCGTTTCAATAATAACTTTGCAACAAAAAACGATCTTGATTTGTTCCGTAATAATGGAACTCGTCTTACGATTTCCGACCGTGATCAGAGAAAATGTGGCAAACCTCGTTCTCGGTATTGCGATATTCGTAACACGTCGGTAGAGGTTACAGCCGGCGAAGCGTACCTTTGTAATCTCCTCGGCATCAAACACCAAACATCGAACCCTACGCAAAAACTTCCGTGCTTCGATGACAAGTTCTCGGAATCGCGTTAGGTATTACTGGCATGAAAATTCGTAGAATTACTTGGAAATTTTGCGCGTGATTTGTGTATCCGTCTTATCGTTGAAATCTACGCACAAATTATCAGAATTGTTGAAATTTACGTCAAATCAACATCGAACAATCGTACATTCGAATTATCTATTCCGGATAACCGTGAGATTACTCGAACGACGGCGTTGTGAATATTTTTAGCTCGCAGTTCCAGGACATACGATCCCGACGTAAGTAGTATGCACGGCGCGAAGAAACGTTACACATTTTACAAACACGTACTATCTTTCTCGCAAGTAGCAAGCGAGTGATTTAGGAGATAGAAAATGAACGATCGGCACGGAAAAACTCACCGTGATTCATCCCCGCACGTCCCCCCCCCCCCCCCCCCCCCCCCATGCGACGAGAGAAATCTCAAATGTCAGCAATCGTCGGGTACAGGAAGGATGATGATCCGCGTAACGTGCCGTGATATTCAGATTTGTTTCCGTCCTCATCCGCAAGCAGTTCGTTCACCAGTAATTTAACGCGAATTAACGTTAATTATTAAAGTCGCGCGAGATCGTTTATCAGCTCGATTTACGGCGATAATAACTCGACAAAATATTGTATTTTACGCACACGTGCGCTCTCTAGCATCTCCGCGATGCTTTCCCGATTTGAAAAAAATATTAGCTTGGAATCAGACGGAACGCCGTATTCGATTTACGTAGCCTCGGCGATGGAGCGTTGTTACTTGTACGAAGACCGAAGACGAACTGTTCAGAACTGTTCCCAAACTGTTCGAAACTGTTGGTCGATCGCGCCGCGTTTGCCGATACGGCCGGCAGCGTGTCGTCGGCGCGTAAGCGCATACCACGCCCTCGCGCTCGAATCCCGAAACATCCGACCGAATCGAATATCGATCGATCCTCGAGACGAGCTATGCTAATACCGACCGAATCTCGATCTCGACGAAAACAAATACCGACCGATCGTAATACCGACCCAACTTCAACACCGACCGAAGCAATTGCCGAACGAACTTGATACAGCGGCCGAACCCAGCGGCCGTGCCATCGAACGGTTCCGAATCGGAAACTTGTAGCTAATACTGGTATCGACGATATCGACCGAACCCCAATATCGATCAAAGATAACGGTAATTTGTCGGAGACCTGCTACCGCGATCCGTAGTCACATTGACGGAAAAGACCCGATAGCACGAGTCTTGTCGTCGATCTGCGGCTAATTTAAATGAAAAAAAAACTAGAGAGTAGAATCTTGCCGTATAACTTGTACGAAAGATGTCGTTCGTTTTACTAGAAATCTGACCTTCGGCTTGCATACAATTTGCGGCGGTAGATTTCTAATGACTCGTAAGCAAACGATGCTTTGCAGAGACTTGTCGTAAACTTGTCGTTAATTTTACTAAAATCACGAATATTTAAAAACCTGTCTACTAATATCATCAAGATCATTTTATCGACTTAGACTTGACTTGAGATTGTTATTTTTCCAGTAAATGATAATACTTGACCCGAAACCAAACCTCGTAATCCCCAAAATAGACGTCTTATATCATCTCGATTTGAAATTCCCACCATACCACGATTAATTTGCCATCTCGCGGATTTCACGGGAAGTGCGTCGAGATAATCGCAACCAGGCCGAGGGATTCCCCTGGTTCCTCGTATTCTTCTTTCTCCGCGAGTAAACCCTATGGTAAAACGTGAGCAACACACCATAGTAAAACTTGACTAAAACAAAATATGAACCGTGCTTCTCAAGATCACGTGCTTATGACAGGTACAGAGCGCGTTTGGTTAGTTCCAGGTCGGCTATCTCGTAGCGCTGAAGTTGCACTCTCTAATCTAATCTAATCTCTGTGCCGAAAGCATACGCGTCAACCCGAGTCAACCAACGACCGCCAGTGCTGCCAATCAACTATGCGCGGTTAGTATAGAGATCAGTGGTAGGAGGAGACGCCGGTCCGCAACAGTCCGCAAGTATTTTACGGTTGTCCTCGAGTGCTTGTCACGGTAAATCTTACGTGCGAACGACGGTTTTGCGCGAGGGGACTAGGGTTCCGTGCTGTTTTGTTGCGGCAATAGACGATCCAAGCAGTGTGCGAATTCGTCGTCGAGTTAAAAGAAAGGCGGCCCGCCGTCCCGCGGCCTCGAGAGGTTTCGACGGTAGCTAGACCAGATAACCTCAAACGCGAGTGCGCTGAACACGAGTGAAATTGTGCGAACAACACCGCGAGTTACACGAAGCGGGGTGAAAAAGAACTAAGAGGAAAAAAACAAAACAAAAAAAGACCTGAAAACCGAACGGTGAAAATTTCCGGAACGACGTCGGCGAAAAACAACCGAATCGCACGGTGATAGATAAAAAACGAGCGAAGAACTACGCGAGCAGCGAACGCGTTGTGCCCGAGAAAGCGGAATAACAAGGATCGAAAATTAAATCAGTTCGATTTAAATATGTCTACGGCATTGCTGGCCGTTGTTGCCGTCATCCTGTGCATACTGTTTCGAATCTTGAACGTAAACAGTTCCGCCCAACGGCCGAGGATCGTCTGCAAGGATGACGTTTTTCTCGCGACCATCTTGAAGATTGCGCCAGTTTTGAGAGAGCCGTGAGTTTCAATCGAACCGGAACTGCATTCGAAATCATTGCCCATGGCGATCGAAGCCGAACGTTCACGGTCCTTCGATCCCCGCCGTTTGCCGACAACTTCGTCGCTTTATTTATCGATCAAACTCCCCGTCGACGGGACGAGTAGCGAGTAACTATTACTAATGACGATGAAAACGCATCGCACCAATATGTGCCCTGATTAGCCATGTTTGCTGTAAGTTTACGTTAAATCGTATTTTAACCTGTCAACATTCTATTGCTGAAATTGTTCGTCAAGTCTTGGTGCAAACTTACCGTAAAGTTGGAGGTAATAGTCGTAGATCGTAGAAATTAATCTTTCGTACCGTTCGATGGAACAAAGCTGGGCAGAGGTTATATCGGAAGGTCGGCGTATTTTATATACCGTCGGTGTCACGAATTATAGAGTTTAACGAAAGAAAAAGTGATATACACGTTACGGAATGCTCGAACATCGCGTACGCGAGAAAAGCGAGACGATAGTACGACGGAGTTAGGCGATTAACTGCCGTGCAGCGACCCGACGTCTGGATCGAAGTCGACGCGGTATTCTCCCTACCGTACAAGTTACGGTCAAGATTTTACCCAAAAAGTCAAACAGGGAGGGTACATCGTGACTTTTCATCGAAACGCGACGACATCTTGACGCCAAATTTTTATAGAGCACAATTTTCTGACTTCGTTCGCTTAAAAATCTGTACTAGTTCCGGGTCAACTTACCGTATATCTTTACAGCGTATTATCGACAGTATCCGAACAGCAAGACTTGTCGTTAATTTTACTAAAATCACGGATATTCCAATTCTTGAACAGAAAGTGTGGCTATCAGGGTGTACGCGCGTTCGACGACAATTGCCCGATCGGTTACTCGATCCGTTAACTACCGCGTATCGTTCGAATTATTTTGAAAAACTATATTAGTCGTCGCGACTTCTTCGTCGTTTTATCCGACCCCGTCTATTTCTCATCCTTTACTTTTGTCAAAGGGGGACAATCGCTAAATTCCATACCCACCCGCGATACTCGGCGCGATCTCTCGTATTCTCATGTTATCGAGCAAATCGAATGGCACTTAATTCGGTTCGTTTTTATCGTAGATACAAGCCGACAAGACTATGGGGTTTCAGTGGACACGTACAAACCATTGTACACAGTATAATAGGAAGAGTTCGGTGTCCATGGCCGATCGGAGAACGAGTGTACGTTAAATTGTCGGACAAGACTACGTTGACGTACGATCTGTATCAACCTTTAACTACGGATCACGAAGGTATTGGAAGACAGACAGAGAAGCAGAGAGGGAGAGGGAGAGGGAGAGGGAGAGGGAGAGGGAGAGGGAGAGGGAGAGGGAGAGGGAGAGAGGGAGAGAGGGAGCGGGAGAGGGCGAGGGAGAGGGAGAGAGAGAGAAAGCGACAAGATCATAGGTCTGGATGGAGGAGAGGAGCGGTGATTCGTGTCCGCGACAAAATATCTATACTCGCTTACTTGGTAAAGCCTACCTTCTCGCAAACGGAATTCTCTTTACAAACTATTTTGTATATTTATTTCCACTCGAGAGCAACGGTGCAATTAGAAAAAACGAATTTCACCTAACTATGCTGCATGGAACTGGATTCCCAAAATTCTAACGAACGTTTTATATTTCACCGTACCGCGTCGCAACGCTAGGTAGACATCTGATTCCCACGAATCTAACCCACGACTAGGGTCGAGAAGTTGAACGTTACGCTATTTTTCTGGATAATACGGCGCGTAGTTATTTCTCAGGCACGCAAGTCCAACGCGAGACAGGCGAAGGGATCGGGTCTCGGGTCAGTTTTGATCACAGCTTAAAATTAGCGCTCAAAGATGAAGCTCGGACTGGTTTTGTAAGAATAACCGTTCCTTCGCGTCAAATGATTTCTCCCAAATTGAACACGACGCGATTCATGGCCGTTGAAATTTTTTCAAACCAGCTTGGAATCAATCGAATTCATGTTTTCCAGTTAATACCCGTAGGAGTTGATTTTACGTCGATGCATTAGCAAAGCGAATTATCAAAGAAATGTTTCTTATCGTAACGATTGTTTTAAATCAGCGACACGGCAATATCGCGCGTTTGCCTGTAAAAGAATCGGCTTTTCGCGACCCGTAACGCTGGAATTTCATTTTTATTTGTTTTTGTTTTCGGGGCCGAGCAGACGACATCATCATCGCCATTTGCCCTGGCATCGGTAATAGTTCCGAATCGGTTTACATTCGAACGTTCGTCCATTTCGGTCAATGTCACGGATACCGGTGCGCCGTATTGAATCACGTCGGAGCTCTGTCCAGCGTCAAAGTGACAGCGCCGAGAATCTTCACTTACGGTGAGCGTATTATCGCGAGCGCCGAACGAGTCGGCAGATTTGCACGTCGGATAAGAAAATCTAACGCAAGACCTTTCATACTCGTTCGTTTCAGGGCACACCGACGACTATCACGTCATGCTGAAAAGCTTGACCGAGAAACATCCGAACGCGCGCATAGTATGCGTCGGCTTCAGCTTGGGTGGAAATTTGGTTACCAAATACATGGGGGAACGAGGTAGCAACAAATTATCCGGCATCATAGGTGGCATATCCATTTGCCAAGGCTACAACGCCATCGAGTGAGGGGAACGGCGCGACGTAAATACGGGAGTGAAATCTGCAACTCTTTTCCAATCGGACCGCGCGCAATCACGTTTCAACTTTTGAAAACGTGAGAAATTCCTATGGCAACGAGATTCGAAAAGTTGAAAAGTTGAAAAGTTGAAGATTTCAGTCGCTTCGCATCTTCCATTAATTCGGAACGAGTAAGTAATACCAACGACGGCTACCTCCGCTTTCAGAGGTACCAAGTTCCTGTTGAATTGGCAAAATTTCCGCCGCTTCTATCTCTACGTGATGACGGAATCCGTGAAGAATATCATACTGAGACACAAGGGCGTGCTGTTGGCAGAAAACGTGAAGAAACAACATAGCTTGGTCGAGAGGGATATCATATCGGCCGCAACGTTGCCAGAGCTCGACGAGGCATACACGCGTAAGGTGAGTACCGCTCGACGACGGGACCGCTCATCCTTTCCCCTAGCCGCGGGTCGCCGCTAACGCAAACGCGAAAACATCGTTTCGCAGGTTCACAACTTCAGATCGGTGAAGGAGCTCTACAGATGGAGCAGTTCCATAAATTATCTGACGAATATAGCCACGCCGATGGTATTTATCAACGCCTTGGACGATCCTATCGTTCCCGAGCAACTTTTGCAGCCCATCAGAGACTTTGCCTGTGAGTAGTAGCGGAGAGATCGGCTCGTTGTCCACCCACCGTGCTTCCGAAAGTCACGATTTTCATTCGCCTAATATCATTGCCTTTCGACGTTTGTTTTCAGCTCAGCATTCCAACGTTCTTTACGTGGAGTTGGCCCACGGTGGTCACCTAGGTTTCTACGAAGGGGGATTAATCTATCCGAATCCCATAACGTGGTTGGATCGTACGCTCGTGTCGCTCGTCGGATCCTTGACCTTGGCCCACGCGGACAGAGCGTTAAAAGTATCTTAATAGGCTCGCGATTCGAAGGCAACGAGCGCGAAATTGGACAGGAATCTTTATAACGACGTAGATGATTATCATTGTTACTATCAATATTATTACTATATATATATATATATATATATATATATTTATTGTCGTTGTTCGGAGTCGACGAATTTCATTCGTTTCGTCGAACGACGAATCGCGGTTACGAATCGTCGGAGACACCGTCCCTACTTGCATTTATTCGCGTCACCAACGGATAACTCGGCTGCTGTCGTTGCATTCGTCGTAACCGCGAACTCGGCGTCGCTCGTCGTTCGGGGCTCGAAGATCTGATTTTTGCGAACATAATTGAAAATTCGCCCACGGACGTCTCGCGCCCTCGACTCGCGCGTCACGTCTCGTTAAACGGTCAGGATTCCCCGAATTCCTAGCGAATACGCGCGATTATCGTCTCAAATCGCAAACGCGGAGTAACGCGTGTATATACCGAATAGCCGTATACGAATACCTTTCTGTACACGAATGTACATTGTCCGTAATAAAGGGCGCACATCCGATATCGTACGTACGTTTTATTATCCTCGCGGGGCATATTTATCCGTACATCGCGTTTCGTTTACCACCACGTCACGGATCCAAATTCGTCGCACGTAGAGCGATCGACGACAAATAATTACCTCCGATCTCGCGAGAAATCCGAAGAGGTTCGTCAGGTTCGAATGCGAATATCGGCTTTTTAACCGATTGCCGAAGAAGAAGGGTATATCCAATTCTCCGTCACGCCCTACAAAAACCTCGATCGTTTCACGGATTTCAACTTCTACAAGGCGTCGTTAGATATTATACCTCGCGTCGGTTGTGGTGGACGCGAATAATAAGAACTAGAATGGAATAAATTATTTAAAAAGAAAGAAAACAACCGGACCGCGTTAAGAAATACTAACTAACAAACGAACAAATAAAATATTTACCCTATAAATATTTATTCGCAAATAAATACGTTTCGTTTCTCTGCTTGCTACCTGGTATGCCTTTGGTATGCTCGGTGGTATCGCAAAACTAGTCGAATTTTCCTGAATCGTCAATTTCGTGAAATTCAGCGCGTCTACCGTATCAAACGAAACCGAGGATCGAACAAGCGTGTCTCATTTTCTTCATTCCTTTTCCAGGGAATTTCGATCGACGCTCGTTCGACTTGCTCTCTCGTTCTCATATTCGATTACGATCAAATTTTCGTCGTTGCATCGTTGAACTTATCGTTGGAGCAAGTAGCCGCCCCGTCGTACGGTAACCCGGTAATAGATAGTCGTTAGCCAGCGCGACCGGTCGAACCGTCGATAAGCTTAGAGGAATCTATCGTACCGACGCAACGCGCCTCAACCGCGTCGATGTAGCATAATTCTGTAATCGACCCTGTCCCAAAGAAAGAATCGCGTAAGTAAGGGGTACGTTCGCGACCCGTTTCCGACGTTGCTCGCATATCGCGTAATCCCCGGGTATCATCGTCCCGATAGAGCAGACTCGAGTATCGTTAGATTCTAGTACAATCCGTAATACTCTTATCACGCGACGCGTCAACGGTCGCCGGCTGTACGATATCCATTGATTTGTAACGATCCCAACGCGCGGAGATTCGCGACCGCGCTCAATCGAAGATCGGCACGATGATCGATCGGGGAAGATACGCGGAACGATCCGCAAAACTCTCCGCCGATTATCTCCCATCCGCGTTCCTTTTGGCGCCTACAACCGCGTCAATTTCCATTTTTATTGCCTAAAATTACGTTCGGGTTCGTCTTCGTTGTTGATTCTCGAGATCGAGTGGCGCGCGCCAAGTTTCAAAATACAATCGGCACCTTTTGCGTTGTCAACGATCAATCGGTCGTTCGGGTGCCGATGCAACGATCGTCGTTGCAAGCAGTACTCGAACGTCCGTAACGAACGATCGCGATGATCCGTTGAAAAAATCGGCATCGTTCTCGCCGTTCGTCGCGGAGTACCACCGCCACCACCACCACCACCACCTACGAGTATACCCGTAACGGCGGATCGTTCGATTCTCCCCCTCGTACCCGTCGTTCGCTTTCGGTGCCAGGAGGCGGACGCGTATTTCGTACGAAGACGCTGTAAGTTATCCGCGTGCCGAGGATCGAAGTTCTCGGGTTCTCGGGTTCTCCGCGCGGGACGATCGGGAGGAAGCCCGGTCGAAATTAACCCATCTGTTTTCGCGGGAGGACGGGAAGGCTGGGCGATGGTACGGAGAGAGAGAGAGAGAGAGAGAAAGAGAGAGAGAGAGAGAGAGAGAGAGAGAGAGAGAGAGAGAGAGAGAGAGAGAGAGAGAGAGAGAGAGAGAGAGAGAGAGAGAGAGAGAGAGAGAGAGAGAGAGCTTAGACTTTCGACTCCTCGACGCGTGCAGCGAACGTCTGTATCCTGCCAGCGTATAATACAACCGCGTCGCATCCGACGCACGACGACGAAGACGACGACGGATTTTTCCAACCGAACTCCGCTTTCCCCTATTTCACGAAGAGTTTGCGAGAGAGGGAAAAGCCGAGCTCGGTAGGCGAAACGCGTCGTTTTTGTCGTCGGCTGGGATGCGCCGGTTGTATTACGCGGGCGGGATACACAGACGTTGGGATACGATCGAGCCGCAACGAGTTAGTCCCCTAAGCCTTCCCGAGAATGCCGTCTAACCGCGTACGCGATTCCGTATATTCGCGGGGATGAAAATTTATCTAGCGCGTCTCGACACCAGAGAGATCGTCGAACGTTCAAGTTTCGTCGAATTCGTGATTCGTTCGACGAACGTGCCGTCGTTAGGCTACGATCAATCCGGTGGGATTAAAACGAATCGCATGAAACTCCGATACTTCCCGTATCGGCGGCGCGTTGGCCGGTACGTATCGTATTTTCAACGCTTTTGCACGCCAATAAAACACCGATCGCACCCATTGTTTTGGGCTCGGCGAACGGTGTTCTCGCTTTTTACGTCCGAGGATCCGCGCTTGCGCCGCGAAAAAAACATCGTAAAATGGTTGTTGCACGAAGAGAAAACGAGAGAGATATACGATTACAGTTTTCGATCGAACGCGTCGACGATCGTTGTCCTTCTCGGCATTTCCGAGCCGACGAGTATGATTCCGACGTGAAACGTGTCGTCGTCGTCGTCGCGGATGCGATCGAAACTCGCAGACATTTCTCGGGTAGCGGGCGAAAACGCGACGAGGAAACCGAAAGGAGAGCTCGCGAGCGAGAACGGCACGGGGGGGAGGGGGGGGGGGGGGGGGGGGCGAGAGAATCGGTTCCACGTCCGAGATGAGGATGGAAAATCAAAAACGTATCCGGGTGGAAATGCGAAAGAGCGATTGGTGAGAACTACGCGCGAAGATACGATATCCAGGGTATTCGAACAAGAATACGGTACGTAATCGCGTGGCGAGCGAGACTCGAGATCGGGCACCACGACGACGTCTCGTAGGACGAATCGACGTGATAAGATCGTAATATGGTTTCGACCGTGATTCCAGAGGGACGCGTTCGTGATTGGTAGACGAAGCGTGAACTAACGATAAGTTCAAAAAGATTTAACTATTTTGACGTTCGGCGAAGCGACGCGCGACGCCGACGTTGGACTGACCTCGGTCTACAAAGTCAGCGTTAGGTGAGAGCGACGACTACGCCGGTCTACGAACTTACATATTTCAATAACGGACGATCGTCGCGCTCCTCGTTGGTTCAGCAACA